>LQNS02000224.1:4877998-4890093 GCA_001587735.2 Parhyale hawaiensis
CTCATGCCTGCCTGACGGCAACACTCAAAAGCTCCAAAAACTGATGAGGATCACGTGTCGCGAAGTGACGGTCTTCTTGTATGTGCCTCCTTTTGGAGCGGTGAAGTTTACGATGTTACGCATTGAGAAATGTTAATCCTCCATTTCTCGAATCGCTCAGTGCAAAAAGAGCTTCGAATAGAAACCTTAAAGGTAAGCATGAGTTACCCTTAACTTAAGTTTTGTTTTAATTGTTTTGATGTTTCTACTAATTTGCCACAGGATAGGGGACCCTGTAAAAACCTGTGCAGGTTCACAGGGCATCTGTCTTAAAGCTTAAATACAAATTTCAGATACACGGAGCACAAAATTCTAATCGTGAAGGCCCAGACTACAAAAATGAAGAACATATTAAAATAAAAAAAAAGAAATAGGGATAGTTCAATCTAATAGAATGTTCTTACGCGTCTATTTTTATGGTCAAAGGGCCCTTAAAAAGTAACAAACGTATGAGAAATGAGTAACCGAACCGATCTACCAAGACAACTAATACCAAGGTTGCTTGCAGTGAAAGTTGTGTATGACAGCATATTCATATGATATTGCTAAATCGTCACTCATAACGAATCAGTTTACGAGAAAAAATTAGTTCCCTCCGCAAACTTGTTTTATTGCCTCTTTAGTGTCTTCTCTCCCTCCCCCCAAAAAATCCCAGCCAAACCCCCGGTTTTCACAGTTTGAAAAGTCGAGGCCATGGTAATTAATTTTCGATAAACCGGGGCCGGAACCGGGGTGCTCAAAATGGCCGAGATTTTCGGGGGCTGGGGCCCTGGTCGGTCTAAAGCCACTACAGAATTTTCCTTGTCATATTAATGAGTTTTCCCCAAGTCAAAAAGTAACGACAGTAGTTAAAATCGACATATCACGAACGTGTTTCGGAAAAATCTCCATTATCAGTTCTGAAAATTGAAGCACAAAGTCATTAGTAAAATATTTACAAAATTTAAGCCGTATAAAACATTTTTGATAAAGCTTACTAAAAATACATTGCTTATTTAGCAACTTCGAAGGATACAAACTGCTACGAGTTAAGTCAGGTTTCAGTTTGTGGATGAAAACAAATCTAAAATAGCTATCCAGGTCGAGTTTCATTTTGCAGATTAAAGTGTTTCTAAAATTCGTAATTCATCGGCATGCTGAACAGCGTGGCGTTGCATCTGCAGATAGTTTAATTGCCTATAGTTTAATTACCTATAGTTTTATTACCTATAGTGATAATGAATTGCAAATTTTTAACATACCTTTTTTATCCACAAATTGAAAAGTGAAACCCGACCAGAATAGCAACTAGTAAGTTTGACCAAAAAGGGTTTTATATGGCTAGTTTAAATTTTGCAAGGTGTTTTACTTATGACTTTGTACTTGAAGTTAAGAACTGAAGATGGAGATCTTAGAAACGTTTTCCCTAATATGATATCGATCTTAAATATTCTTTGTCATTAAATTCCTCATTAATGTACGATTGAAGCAAGGAAATGGCTTTGCTAGTAAGAAAGCTGTTACAAATTTCCTAGAATTCTCAAATTTTGATGCATGACCTAGTAACCCGTAGCGTACATCGTGGTGATACCAGCACTAAAATAAAAGTAAAAGGCAGCTAATTAGAGCCACAGGAGTCTAATCATCTTTTAAATAGCAATTTGATATATGATACGATAACATATACCCATTCGCTCATTCTAATCTTTGAATCTTCGTCGGTGATGCAACGTGTCGAGCATTCGCTAGCATTCCTTTATTCGAATGAAATTTAACATTATATATTTAATATTTTATTAATGCAGAATTTTGTATTTAAGCTTTTTACCAAAAAAATATTATCTCTATGTCTCTGTCCGTTCTCCCTATGCATATTTTAGTTTCGTGAATTTTTAGGTAATCACGATACTACTATATACTTTTAAAAAATGATGCAAAATGTAAGCCTTTTTTCGTTTATTTTAATCACACAGAAATTACGTCATGATCATGGACGCATTTCTTATCGCGGATGTGATACCATTTATCTGCGCAATCTTTTATTTTGCCATCATTGGTTCGACGGTCATTTCGTTCACTATAGGTCGTGTGACAGTGCGCTGGAAGGCAGTGGAGGCTGTAGGGTTGCACGCACGCTAGCGGCTGTTCACTACGTTGCTGCTTCAAGTACTTTCACATGCACTGGTAATTGCTGAGGTACTTCCTGTCTGCAGTTGTGGTGCACAGTAGATTATCGCTTTATTTATATGCCGTTTATTCTTTTAAGTCGGCATATCGTTGGCAAGAGAAAAGAAAGTATATTTTATAGCGTTTTATCACTATGCAATGGCGTGTATAAAGATAATGTTTCCTGCTGAGAACGCAGGATCGTTATTGTTAACGTGGTTCGAGTGCATGTTATAAATCTATAATTATGATGCTGCTGCTGGTCATGGCCTGCAAGAAATCCTACACTGTACACGATAGCGTCACTTATGTGTAGTTTACAACCAACTTCACCGGAAAAACAGGCAAATATACATATTTAAATGATCACCGATCTTCGCTTCACTCGGGGATTATAATATATCATGGAGCACAAAAGATCGTCCGTTTTAATGGAGCCACTTCCGTCTACGTCCGCAGCTCTTCAAATTTTCCAGTTCTAAAATAGGAGGTAATACTTTTGGAACGAAACTCGATCGTATTTTGCTCCATGATACAAAGTTTCAAAAAAATTGTGTTGTGATATTTTTTTTACATTGGCAAATTGTTGGTGAGTCGATCATGCCAGGTACTGTGTTGTCACCGTGGTACAGAACAGCCGTGGTCTGGCTGGTACCTATGGTACATTGCCGGCAATGTACGAAGCAACGACATAAGCTTCAGTTAGTTTTATTACACCCTAATGTTCATTAGGGTTTGTGTACATGACCTCTGAGGCGCATAATTAGCAAAGAATATTGGAGAATATTAGATTGATTCTACTGACATATTCTCACCTTCGCTTCAGGTAGCGCCGCTAACTTAAAAGCAAACATGTTTAGTAATCAGCTGCAATAGGTGAGTATCGACCTATTCGATATGAAAAAATAGTTTTGCCATGCATCAGTTTTAGAGAATCGAGGCATTTTTCACACGCATTTATCAAGTAAGATATAATTAAGGACTGAAAATTAAATTCTCTAAATATAGTGTTGTTTGAACAGTAAAATTTATGCTAAACAAGTAGTCTCAGTTAAAAAAAATAAGGAAGTAAATTACAGTTAACACAGGCATTCAGGATGGCAATTTATTTTTTTAAAATTTATATACTGTAGCAAGTACATTTTGCCCACCAGTAAAATGACAAAGTTGCTCAATTAAAAGTATGCTCAAGTCAAATAATAGAAACAGCGCCTTCATAACAGTGCCCAAAGACTAGGGCTAGATTATGTTATACACAAGTTTTATGCCCCTTTAAAACCATAGAATTAACAAAATGTTACTTTATGAGTATACGTAATGAAAGTCTTAACTAGAGAAGCCCTTAGAGTTCCTCAACCTTCGCTAAGAAAAAAATGCTAAGGAAAAATGTAAATGGATCCTCAATCTAGGATTTCTTTTTGATCGCCACTAAAATTTACTCATCTGTTCCTCTTGACATTTCTAGCACTTCTTTTAAATTTCTCAAAGCTCCGACCTTTAACGTTTTGAGTTATTTTACTGATAGACAAATAGGCAAACTCCGGCAAAGAAAAAGAATAATAGTAATAATGACCTCCCTGACAGAGGTAATAATTACACGTACCTAATGAATTTTTATTGAAAATGCGAGTACTGTTACCACTATGATTTTCAATTACACATACGCCTGAATTTATAGAACATCTTTTTTATAACAGCTGTAGGCCCAAAAGGCTATTATAGAAAACACTGCTAACAAATGAAGTGAATTAATCAGCCTGTGCCTGCAGGCAACGAGTAATCAGGAAACATTATTCACTGTAATCAAAGAGCAGTCAGGAGATCTGATAAGAAATATCCCCGTCAAATGTCATTCCGTGAGGTTATGCTTGTTATCGGCTGCATGCAGAATACTGACTCATCATTCCCCGAGCCTCGTACTCTGTGAGCTCACTTTGAAGCAAATGTTCCTTATCAACGAATCAATACAATTTTGAACCATCGCTTGCAAAGATATTAGATCAGGTCACAAGATCTCTAGAACATTATAAGTAATTCAGGGTGAATATATTTCTCGCAGTTAGTGATTGCTATGCTCTTGCAAACAGCTGTGTAAAATCAAATTTGTGATAATAGCTTATATGAACCATTTCTCTTCACCCTACGATGCAGAGTATTTCACATCGATATCTAACCAAATATTCCTAGATGAACAGCTTTTATCATTCTACATCTTTCCAAAGTACTCCAAGAAGCTGTACGAGATGATAAATATTTAGCCTTTCTGTGAAAGTGCTTCCCTGTGCTGGCTTTATAGCTGTGTCGTATTGTGAGATTCTTTTCGTTCACTCTACAGTCTAGTTTAGATATAGTTCGATTTAAATGCTACCCCCAAATTAATGCCTTGGCAGCCGTAGCACTCTTCCATGCTTTTAGCTATATTTGCATGCCAAGCTCTTCGTCAGTCATTCCATGTCTCGTCGTTCCCTGTCTTTCAACTGCTGTATTTCATGTTAGGTAACTTCATACTGTCGCTATTAATACTCTTTAGTTGATGACAATTCCAACTACCAGGTTGCATATTTCTTATGTGTTAATATTTTATAATCTTTGCTTTTTCAGCGAGGTTTTGCCACTTCAATGAAAGTCTCTTCTCTCTTCGATATTTACTTTACTTCCCGTACGTGCAAACCACCTGAGCTGATGAGTGAACACTTCCCCAAATTTCAGGTCGTGGGACGTAACGAGACGATGGGGGACGCAACCGCTATCGGCATAGACCTTGGCACCACGAACTCCTGTGTTGCTGTTGTCCGCAATGGCCACCGACCTGAGACTATTGCAAACGAGCAAGGGTTGAGGATAACCCCTTCCTACGTCGCCTTTAATTCAGAAGAGCGGCTTGTTGGAGACTCCGCCAAATCTCAGTTTGCCGACAACCCAGCGAACACCATATTTAATGCCAAGCGTTTTATAGGTAGACGCTACGAGGAGGTTGATTTTGAAAAACTAAGCTGGTTGCCTTTCAAAGTTCTGAACAGCGAAAATAATCCAAGATTTCGAGTTGAGTTTAAAGGCAGGGAGAAAATTTTATCCCCAGAAGAAGTTTCCGCTATGATCCTTTTGAAATTGAAGAATAGGGCCTCCGAGTACATTGGTTTTGAGGTAAAAGATGCCGTCATCACGATGCCTGCTTATTTCACAGACTCCCAGCGCCAAGCTACAATAAATGCTGGCCACATTGCTGGGCTGAATGTGCTGACCACCATCAATGAGCCCACTGCAGCTGCCCTTGCCTACAGTTTCGACAACAAATCTCCAAAGACACGGAACATTCTTGTCTTCGACATGGGAGGTGGCACTTTCGATGTGGCTGTTCTCAGTGTTAAGAATAATAACGTAGAAGTTTTGGCTGTTAATGGAGATACATTTTTGGGTGGAAGCGACGTAGACGATTGCTTAGTGAAATTTATGGCTGACAAGTTTAAGGCTACAACAGGGGCCGATGTTTCGGGTGATGCTCGAGCTCTCGCTAGGCTGAGAAGCGCTTGTGAGAAGGCAAAACACACTCTCTCGTTTAACTTGAATGCCCAGATTGTCGTAGAAAATCTGTGGCAAGATCACGATTTCAACTTCAAGCTTCGTCGCGCATTGCTGGAAAAATTATCATCCGAATTGCTTAAAAAAACGATGGAGCCGGTTGACCGAGTGCTGCAGGATGCGAAATTGGGAGTAAAGGATATCCATGAAGTTGTCTTGGCTGGTGGCGCTACGCGCATGCCAAGAATTCAATCCCTTCTTCGAAATAAATTTGCTGGTAAAACTCTCAACCACGGCATCGACCCGGATGAAGCGGTCGCCTGGGGTGCTGCCATTCGTGCAGCTTCACTTGTTGCAAATCGTGGGAACAAAGCTGAAAAAGTAGAAACCATAACCCTGGCGGACGTCATCCCTCGTTCTCTTGGAATAAACGTGTTTGGCGGGGTCATGTGCGTCATCATCCCTCGCAATACAAAGTATCCCGTCAAAAAGACTCAACGATTCAAAACAACGGAAGACTATCAGGAGGGCGTTGACTTCAAAGTGTACGAAGGCGAGCAAGAAAAGAGCAGTGAAAACGTCTTTCTTGGTGAATTTGCCTTTGACGGCCTCACACCGGCTCCCAAAGGACAAAATCAAATCAATGTGACCTTTGCCATTGACAAAAACGGTACTCTAACCACAACTGCTGTGGATAAAGCCACTGGTAGCAGTGAAGCTATCACCATCCGCACCAAATTATGTCGACTCCCTGAGGAAGAAATCGGCCGTATGAACGCCGAGGTCCGTGCCTACCAAGCAGAAGACGATGCCCGCGCTCTGCAGGTCTCCGCCCGCCATGATCTCGAAGAGCTCTGCCTCGAACTTGAGGACTGCATTTCGAAGCGCCTCGGGGACCCCAGCGCTAAACTGCAACGAGCGCAAGCGGCGTGCGACGCAACCAACTCGTGGCTCGCATCAACCTCTGATGCTGCAGAGGAGGAATATCGTGATAAGTACGAGGCCCTGCAAAAAGTGAAGGAAATAATTTGTGGTCGTCTGGAAAGATTTTAGTGGAATTAATGTTTTTAGGCGTTTAATGATTATTTCTTATTCACACTTTCTTCGAATTGTTTTCGTTTAACGTTCGAATTCAAGTAGCTACGCTCATCATTGATCTTAACTACGCATTGGACTATTGTGGGAGCGCCGGCCTTTGTTCTGGAATTACATACAGTATATATATTGTTTGCATTTCATGTGGTGCTACTGGTGCCAGCAAAGTGGATGAAAAATTGTAATTGTTCGTGTTTTTATGAACAATAATGTGAAAATAAGTCAGTCTCAGCGTACTGTGCCATCCTATTGTGAATTCAGTTTTCAAACATAGTTATTTTTCCGGCCATTTTGCGTAGTTGTAACAAGTTTTAGTTTCACGGTCTATACCAAACGTAAATTTTAGTAAGCAGTGCTTTGTTTAAAACATGATGGAACCCTTATGGCGGCAAACTTTCTGTGTAATGTGTTGAAGTAAGATTGGTACTGTATTCTGATGAACGCATGCATGCATGCTTATCTAAGCGCTATCCGCGCAAAAGCGTGAGGCACGTCATTCGTGACCGTCTGTCATGCCTTAATTGGCGCATCTCTTGACTCTGTTGTATATTTGTCTCGATTCTCCTCAGCAAGGTATTATAGCGCTATAACTGAAATGTATTTCATGTGAAGTTATAAATAGAGTTCATTATAGTACCATAACTGAAATGTATTTCAAGTGAAGATATAAATAGAGTTGATGAAGCATAATATATTTTTGTTTATATGGTTGTACTCACCGATAGTAGTAGGTGTGTTCGCTTCGAGACGATGGTGTTGATGGGAACTTCCCTCGCACAGTGCGCATAAACATGGATTTTCTCGCATGAATAAGGACAGTTGGAACATTATCAATATTTTCATAAACGAGAATTGGCATATAATGGATACGCAAAGAGAACCTAAAGTAGGCTACTCTCAACTGTAGCTATATATCATTCAATATTATCAACTGTTTAAAGATTTAACACCGATTTTTTCTCTGTATAATAATTAGTCTTCAAATTCTTTTCGTATCATCACTCAACAGTGTCCTCTCGACAACATTGGCATAAGTTTGCAGCACGGCATATACTGCCAGTGTGTTTTTATCGGTAAGTTGCCTCTGTTAAGTGGGGTACGCACGCTAGTCAAAAGAACGAGTTTCCTTATCTCCACGTCCGAATGCGTTGCTGTGTAATTAACTGGTACAAAAGCGCTGAGAATTTGAGTCTTAATTTTTTCCCAGTTTGAAAGAAAAGTCCGAAACTGAATTGATTTCACTCACGGAGCATACTGAAATTTCCGTCTAATATTCTTACACCTTTTTTTGTGAAAGTTGAACTTATGTTTACGAAGGATCAACAAACCGTTCGGAGAATTGGCCCAGGACGCTCGCTCTTTTGACCACCATGGGTCACCCCATGATGGGCGCCTTGTGTACATTTATGTGCCATAATGTAGAAGTCGGTGAGCGTTAGCAAAGTTTTTTATTTCAATGTACGAAGGGCTAAGTTCATTCGACATACTGATGTGAGAAGCGTGACTACCCATGAAATTTTACAGATTAAGGTTACAGTATGTGATTTCCAGTCAAACATTCTAGTCTTTCTTATTTAGTCTTGTAATTATATCGGCACTTAATTTAAGAGTTTAATGCTGTTTCTCTTTGAAATAATTCAATTCCTATTCTTTAACCTCATTTTTATGATAATCTGGCGTAATACATAACATTTTTGAAAGGGTCTACAGCATGTTCACGTCCTTTTTTGTACTGCTGGTTCATCTCCCCCTTTCTAACTCTTATCACCTCTCTACGCCTGGCCCACTGCCTGCATCTCGCCAAGACCATCATAGCACATGGTTCCACTTTTTTTTTTGAGAGTTTGTCTCTTAAAGGAGTAGAATTTTATTGTTTTCCTGCTGTTTTATGAACACTTCTTCGAAGTTATGTAAAATATTAGCTCAACTGCTGTTTTTGTTCACTTACTAACTGCTGCTCATACCTCACACAATACTGCCTGCGTCCTGTTTGGTGTGTGGACGTCCATAAAAACGCGTGCGTTTCATGATAAACCCGTTATCATTCTTGCACTGTAAAAAGTCTACATACGTGATTTATCATGAAAAATTGCGAGCTTGTTATTGGAGAAATATACAGAAACATGACCATGGTTCCGCTTAATTTTCCCTATCATTGATATCGTTTACAGAAATATACAGTATATTATGGGTCCACCGATGCGAAACAACTTACCGCTGTTTGATGTGTTTTAATTGCGCAATAGATGGCCACATACGAACGTTATCACTCGGTAATTCTGTTATTTAATTCATTTCTTTAAATTGATCAAACTCGAAGTTTCAATTTACCAAAATTTCACCGAGTGCCAGCTTCTCCTAACAGAAACAATGATATTCATATTCTCTCCAATGGAAAGAGTGGAAGTCTTCCGCGGAAGGATTGCCGGGCACTTCTGGTATTTCGGGCTGGCTCTTCGCCTGGTGCTACTGTACTGTTTGTTATGCGCCTGAACTGCTACATTATTCGTTACCGTTCTCTAGAAGGTGATACAGTCGTACCTTGACTTGCGAGTTTGATTTGTACAAGTAACCGAACTCATTAGTCAAAGCGAATGTCGATCAATCAAATCCTCTATAGTTAACTGCGTGGTCTACTACGTGTTGTAGAGATGGCTTATCTAAAGCTTGTGCGTAACCTGGATTTTAGCTCCCTAATACATTGTAAAAAGTAGCGGCAGAGTGGGGACTCTTAACTTGGTATATTCTTAAGCTGGTGGGCTGGTATACGCAGGCGTAGACCATGCTCTGTAAGAGTGCACCTTCAAAATCCCAAGGACGGCAGACAACAACTTGATAAAATTTTGATCAAATCTTTTCCACTCAAAATAGCGACCTCATACGAAAAGGAAACTAGCTTTGGATATGCAAGACATGTTTGTCAGCTAGATTTAATTCAGGATCTAGCTGTCAACGGTGGACGACGATCACTGAATGTAAGGTCAATAAAATGACTTAAAATTGGCAAAGTCGACTTTTGCAATTGACCTATGGCCAATGTTAAGATATGTGTGCTTCACTGTAATAGCTGCATTCTTGCGTTTCCCAGTTTATTTTCCTCTGAGGTCGTTGTATTCATTGGAAAAGATTTTATCGGCGTTTTATCAATACTAGTTGGACCAGTGAAAATATTCACGGTTTACTAACTTTATTTTGAGCATTTGGAAAATTTCCTGATACCAGTATGCTTGTTATTGCATTTTAAGTCATTAGTTGCTCATCTAATTTTATCGTTATCCTGCTAGGGGTAGTTAACTTCCCAGGGGTATTTATCTCCTGGGGGTAGTTATTCTCCTGTGGGTAGTTGTTCTTCCAAGGGATAGTTAACCTCATATTGGGATAGTTGTTCTCCTATGGAGGTATCTGTCGTCTACGGGACCAATAGGTATTCTACAGTTGGTAAATGTTTTCACTTACCATAGTGACCAGTGAGATAGTGCTTCTAACTTAACCCAACCCTTTTGAGCTGACATCCGTCACTTACTCATGTCTTTCGTTACGCACTCCGTCTACCTTACATCTCGCCCAACCTTTCCTGGCATATTTATTTCACCACTAAAATTAATCACGAATTTATTCCGTCAGTAAAGAATTCGCACATGTGTCTTGATAAAGACAGAAACATGACGGTACTCCTTGCATTGTTCTCCAATGTATTTGAACACCTTTTCTAAGGTCTCTTTCCCACCGTTTACAGGTAATTTAGCCCTTCCTTATCTTACACATTTCTATTTTTGTTGGCTTATTCGATTTTTCTCACTATTTCGGGACCCGTGGATACTGATCAACAGCCCAAGATTATTATACTTTGTTTAATGCGATAGTAGACCCACGCGTGAAAAAATTCACCCCATAATCAGTAATATATTTGCTTAATATAGGCCGGTGCGGAATCTTCTGTTCTTTGACTTGCTTCTTCATCATCACACTTCTTCATTAATTTAACTTTCCTTACTAAAATACATATAGAGGAAAACGCTACGACGGCCAACTCAAATTATCGTAAGAGACACGTGCTTTCTTCTAAGCAGTACACTTCAATTTGTCTGCAGCACACTCCTTCCATCCCCCCCCCCCGCTTCGATGGCATGCAAAATGCAAAAAAGAAATTGACTGAATTAGTAAGCGCTGAAACATCACTGAATTTCATTTCCGCTGCGTATCCAGAATACACAGTGAGATAGTTTCAGCAGAGCAAAATTTTCGCACCCAAGAATTTTGAAAATAGAGTTACTACATATAGTACACGGCGGTAAAAATCGGTTCCTCTACGCTTCACTGATTTTCTGCTAAATGTATGCACCGTAAAGCAACAGAAAATATAATTTCAATGCAGAGAAAAGTGATGAATGCCAGACTCCTCGGGAACGGCAAGAGAAGCTGGAAGAGCAAGAACTGCATTTCATCTACTATATAATAATTCACGTCGTGTTTTTATTTATTTGTTTATTTATTTATTTATTTATATATTTATATCTTTCCTGTCACGCTCTATGGGAATAACATAGGAGAAAATTCAGATTTCAAAATGTAAAACAAAATGGGGTACCTTGGAATCTTTTTCTTCAGTATTAGATAGGGGAAAAATAGAACTAATAACTTAGGAGAAAATTCAGATTTCAAAACGTAAAAAAAAGTGGGGTACCTTGGAATCTTTTTCTTCAGTATTAGATAGGGGAAAAATAGAACTAATAAAATAGGAGAAAATTCAGATCTCAAAAGGTGAAAAAAAGTTGGAAACCTTGGAATATTTTTCTTCAGTATTAGATAGGGGAAAAATGAGGAAGCCCAAAACACGGCGGGGGGTTTTGGTGAAGTGTTAATTTTTTGCCGTCATTTATAATGACGGCATGGGCCACTAGTTGTCAATAAAGATAAGTACCGTATTCCAAATTTAGCCTTCTTCTGCAACATGGTTCAATTATTGCTCAAGGAGCTTCAATGGGAGGAGTACGCGCAAGCCTTCCCTGGGCGAGTAAACACATGGCTTTGTCACGTGACTAAAGCTGACGTTTGGAGATCTTGAAGTGGCAGTGGTCAGCACATATAGTTAAGGAAGATATAGACAGGCAGTTCCTCAATATTTTGGCAAAGACAATCGTGTCTGATGATTTATATCCCATCGCTCACCCTGTTACCCAGGTAGCAATCATATATTATATTAATATTATTTTAATGTTTCAATGTTATATCAGTGTTAGATGTTAGTTTCGTTATGTCATTTCAATGTTATTTTAATATTACCATGTAATATTTCC
>LQNS02000224.1:4895963-4915438 GCA_001587735.2 Parhyale hawaiensis
AATAATGTTATCCTAACTTTGAACTAATTGGCACTTTTTAATATTATTTTAATATTGATGTATAACCTTATATAATGTTACTTCATAATATTATTCTAATATCATTATAAGTTTCAATGCTACCTGGGTATTTTCATCATCAGATGGTACACAGGATACAAGTTTTCTTTACATACTTCCATCCGCTCGGAATTTCGTCGATGGTTAATGACTATAAAAATTTGAGCTCAGGACTCCTTTCTATATATGCTGTGTGAGGCAATGCCGCTCTCCGATTGGATAAGCCACTCAGCCAGTTTAAGGGAAAAGTTTACTCGCAACGCTCTCGTAGGATAAATAGATAGGGTGCACTCCTCTCTATTCGAACCTCCTTGTTATTGCTTAGTGAATGCCATCAGAAGGGAACAGAATCGCCAAAATATCCAACGTAGCAAAAAGCAGTCAGATAAGAAAGGGATAGGTAAGGATTCCACTTAAGCCTTCTTCTGCCACCTTGTCATCAATCTCCATAGAAAAGGAAACTGATTACGAAATCTGCATCATGGCATAATTACCACGGTAACGGCAAACAATGATACAGATTCTACTAGAAAAACCTTACCCTGTTGCATCCGATTATATTCCTGCCGTATCATAGATACCTACGTTAGCTTCACAATGCTGCCTGATTCATATTATTTTGAGGATTTTGCCGACTTTTTTTCCAAGGTATTTGACCGATGACAGCTACTGAGCCTTAAAACTATTCGCTCCAATTTTTTTCTAATATTGATGAGCGTAACACACGAACGAACGAAGGATCAACGCTATTAATATTATAAATGCTGCCAGGCCGACTTGGGCAGAGTGGACAGTCGTAATCGTGTCTGTTATGATGTAGATAACATTATATTCCTAATATTCTGTTTGTGTTATTGCACTCATCTCAGTTACAACAAAGAAAGTAGAGCACTCTGAGAGCGCATACCGCCGCCGAGTAAAGCAACGGTAACGAAAAATTCAACTTGGCTCTGAAACCATGATTTTCTTTGTATCAACTCCAAAATTTACTCATTAGTGCCTTTTGATAGTATTACAGTAACAGTTTCTGCATTTTTTTTTTTGTGTGTTTGAAGATTCGTTCATAACTTTTTGAGTTATGCTGCTAACAAACATTGTGACAAACATGAGTCAAACATACAAACGAACCAACCGATCTGCACCAAAATTTAATCACTTATGTCTTTTAACATTACTAACAACTCCTCTAAGTTTCATAAAGATCTATTCAAAACTTCTTGTGTTATTGCTCTAACAAGAATAAAATCAAACCCAACGATAAACACACGGACGAACGCACAGATCATTTCAAAAAATTTGGTCATTTACTTTTTATAATATTCCTAACAACTCATGAAAATTTCATAAAAATCCGTTTATAACTTTTTGAGTTATGGCCTTGAGAAAAATGAGGCAGACAGACAAACAAACAAACGGATGGACGGATCTTCAGCAAAAGTTAATCATCTGTTCCTGCTGACATGCCTAGCATCCCTGTAAATTTCGTCAAAATCCGTTCATATCTTTTTGAGTTATCTTTGTGACAGACAGAATAACAGACCCAACGAAATCGTAACCTCCTTGGTGGAGGTAATGATGTTCAACCGTTTCTATATAAGATGACTGTCAGTATAACGATAGACTTACGTATCGGTATGTATAAGGTACGCAGAAAATAGAGCATATTCTTCATGATGTAGGATCAGACAATGGCTATCATGTACTCTATTTCAGTAAAGTGTGCAAAGATTCCCTTTCGACAGCATTATTTACTTGCCAATCAAGATATTTTTCTTGTAATTTTGCAGTGTATGCCGATACTGCCGAAGGATTCTCTTGCCCTACTATTTGAGACCATTTAAAGCTCTTTTTCCACGGGTGCGAGTCTGTTAACCCTAAACCAAGTCGTGGTACTTACGAGGCCCGTGCAGGGGTCCCGCTTCTGTACGACGTCGATAAATTAGTTTTTAATGAGATTACACTAAATGTTAACTTAAACACTTGATGAAGAAATGCCAGAATTTAAAAGGCTCACTAAAATACTTTTATGAGTATATATATATGCACTGGTAGTGGCGGGTATCTCACGGCGGAAAAGACCTGACAGCGCCTTTAAAGTGGTAACTTGCAGCTTTCAAATTGGCTTAATCCTCATTATTTAGCAGTGCACTGAGTGCTCTTATATACTGTATATTACTTCTTCCGGGAAAAGGGTACTATGCATATATCATTGCTCTGAAGCCGAAGATATTTTCTGATTATCCGTCTTTTATCTCCAATGTGAACGTCTCTTTTTTTTAAGACATTTTGCACTGTAGGCAATGAGTTTCCTGATGTCAGGTCCCAATTTCACGAGAAGTGTATGAAAAACTAAAAGGGGCAGGGGAGTTTTGATGATTTATATTAGTCTACCAACTTTATTTTCACCTTTTTTATGATATCATACAAAAGGTTGTACTTTAAAAAAAGTCATACGTTTGACCATGCATCAACGTTTCAATGCATCGATACTTACATATAATTTTTCATACGCCCATTGTATATAAGAAATCTTCATGCTCAGCGTCAATATATTTAAATATAAATACATAGAACATCAGGCTCCCCTCTTTGTTTTTCTCACAAGTGTGTTCCATTGTGCATTATGTGGTTCGAGTGAGTTTGCATGTACACTGAAACTAGCTATTGAACACTGTTCAAGTTTTTACTGCACCTTTTATGATGTCATACCGTCTTCTGTTTGTGTATTTATTTAAAATATATTTCCTATAATCTTGTTGCGACAATAATTGTCCATTGTGTATTCGGTACTATAGGTGTGACCCTCATATCACAGACAATCGGTGTGCTGGTCGTGCACTTAACTGTCACAACAATAACTTTTTCTTCACAAAAAAACGCGTAGTAAATTACTATCTTGAAAGAATAGCATAGTTTGGAATGTAAGCGTATGACATTATCCCTGTACACATAGAGTTGAGGCTACAATTTGTCAGATGGTCGTGTTCGTTCAGCCAGAGCTATGGTGGATGAATGGCATTACCTTAGTTACGTACATGAAAACTAGAGGGCCCAGCCGTCAAAAAATGACAGCAATAATTTTGTGATTGGGCTTTTGAGGCCGGGGCCCCACAGAAAGCAACAAGCGACTCGATGTTATTTTTCCGGGAGTCGTGTTGCAGCAATGCGCGGGTGTCGCGAGGCATCGCAGTTGCGGCGGTGGGGACAGCAGACTGCTGTACCCTCCGTTACATTTTGTCGTGCAACAAATTTGTTGCGTTGCACGTCGCTTATCTCACCTGTGGGGGCGTGGCTTTAATGTTCCGGTTCCCAGTATAGGTTTTGCTGTAAAATTGGTTTCACACCGGCTGGCGTGATCTTCCATTAATGAAACGCAAGTTGCAGCTATTTGTCAAACGTAGTGTAGCACTAAGAAAATATTGTTCAGTCAAAAGAATTCACCGGGAATGCTCAGGGCTTACTGTGCGTAACCTGGATACCAGCAAACGCAATAAAGCCTATAGAGAAAAATTTGGCTGCAATGTAAATTGAATATAAAAAAGGCATCTATTCAGCGTGAAATTTTAAGTGCTATCGAAAAGATTCATCTCAAAAGAGCATAAGCGAAATGGATTATGCCCGAAAGGAACGAAAATTCCTATAAAGACGTACGAAGCCTCTGAAGCTGCTACGAAAAAATTCAGCAAAAATTTTGCGATATTGCTTATATATGCCAGAGGGGATAAAACAACTCCATCAAAAGTACTAACTTTCATCTACAACGTTCGGGAGAAAAATCACCATCGTCGTATCAAAAAGTACTGAGCTGGTTTTCAGAGCGAAGCGAGATTCAGAAAATACGGTACTTCCACTTTTGACCATATATTTCTGAAGCTATATTTGTCACCGTTTCTCCAAGCGCTGAAATTTTATGGTATCTGAACTTCTTCAGGAGATGAATTTTCCCCATATAAATCTTTAACAGCGAGACGGAGAGACGGACAAACCAAAAGAAAGAGCAAGCAAGCGGCCAACAACAGTGTGTTATTTATAGGGATGATTTAGAATCTCTTCTGAGTTTTAGTTTTATTGCCCAAGCTTTTTTTTTAACTGATGAAGCAGTTTTATATTAAGCGTTTGCAGTTGTCTGCCCGTGTCACTGGAAATCCTGTATATTTAATCCTTTCGTATTATACCTCTCTCACACAGCACTCGATCATCTTGTTCTTCTGGTAGGGTGACGTTAATGGAGTTCGATCGTCTTATGCAGTGAGGAGTGGCTCCCTTGGAGTACCCTACAGCTGTGCTTGAGGTGGATGCACACGAGCGATATATTCCATGCTTCTGTAGCAGGGTTCACTGGGCAGTCTCTCTGTCCTTCGCACTTGCGACTCACCGCCCGAGCCCATAACGGTGGCTGTTCATACCATGACCACACCATGTAAGCATTCACCGACAACTTTGCGAGGCTCGGACGTCATTTAATACTACCGTATCTATGCTGCTGACTTTAAATACATATCGAAACGACACGCAAGCTGCTCATTCTAGCAACCAGTTCGGCCTATGTGGCCCCGGCATAAAGCATCGAAAGTGAACAGCGTCTGAACTAACTCATTCCAAATTCAAAGAGATTTTGAAAGCCTTACAATAGTGACCAGAGCTGGGCACAGCCATTCTGCGGCCTAAGCTTCTCTTAATTTTAGCTTCCCAACTCCTATACTATTAGCGCCCTTCCAAATATTGCAATGACGGCATGATATATAATTGAGCCGCAGGGATTCCAGGTCCCAGTGCTGTTTTTTATACTCGTAACGTCCCAGTCGGAAATAATGGTTGTGATTATAGTAGAACAACTATGATTATGGTCTAGATCTTTGGTTGTTTATTATCGAAATATCCTCCATCTATATTCAACCATTTATGTGGTGCAGTTTGGTAGAGATATGTCACAATCTTCGACCATATTGCCTACTTTAATTTCCAACTATAACATACCCAAGTATAACCATTAAAGTTTTAGGAGCACAACCCCATGATCTACGATAGTGAACCGTAAGAAACACCATTCTCTACAAAAATCGACTGTGTTCAGCGAATGATACAACTATATTCTACCAAGATAAACTTTTTCAACTGTTGACATATTATGCACTGGATGCCTGCTTTGTTTGCTGATGATTAATTGCTGATATAAAAAATATTAATTCATACGTGCGTGTTAGGCTTGCAGCCCAGAATGGTCAAAGGCTCTAAACATCAGAACGATGCTAGAGCAGGAGCTTGAACCAGTCTGTGCAGTTAACGCATGTTTATATGCAACTTCTTTAACTCTAAGCCGGTATAGAGCTATACTGCACAGTTTAGAGGAAGTCACAAATCGATTGATAAATTTGGCCGTACCTGTTGCTAGGGTACGTTAGGCTAAATGTATCATGAAACTTGACATCCTTTTACATAAAGCTAATAGGAATAATTTCTTGATAAAACTTTAGATATATACTGAATGCACTTACAAATAGATTGCAATATTTGATCAAAGATTGCAATACTATTTAACTAGTGATACAAGACACAAAGATAATGAGTAACTACGCTAAAGTGGTTAAGTGTAAAAAAAATCGGGAAACAATTCATAAAAATAACGCCAAGGCGGTTAGCGTCCATACATACCCAGTAATTTTTTGCAATTTGTCGACAGGAAAGAAAAACTGAAAATGTGCACAATTTTTCCATCATAATATATAATGTTAGATATTTCGCATTCAAACTTATCGTCATACATATCCACACATCTTCTGCATCGCAGGTTCACTAGGAAGGTGAAGACCAGGAGAGCAGTACGAATCATCATTTATTAAAATCGAACGTTTCGGGTGTCGTACCCATCATCTGCAAAACTGTACATATAAAATACAGAAAATTTACTATCTGAGACTAAAGTCTGCTACTACAATAGCAAAGAACAATTACAGAATGGCAAGAAAAAATTAACGGTTGATGATAATCAATGGATATGCAGATTGTGCTTCATTAAGAGGAGGCTCTAACTTAAAAATATAGAGGGATTCTAAAATACGCAAACTAACAGACGAGGACTGCGTACCTAATATGGAGATACTGTGAAGACTGACTCGGACGCCACACCGTTCTGCATGCTGTCTCACCATTGAATGAGGAGGACTAACCAGCACGCTTCCGGTACGAGCACTCTTACCGCAATGTTCACAAACTCTGGTCATTATAGTACGTACAGTCGAACCTATGTACGTAGACCCTCAGAGCGGGCATCAAAATTGGTAGACTACAGAGCTTTGAACTGCTTTAGGAGGCCTTTCCTTGAATTTAAAAAAATGAATCTAGTGTAAATTTATTCAGTAGGACAAAAATAAGTTTCTCATCAGGAAAGTATTTAATTATAAGTGTCTCTAATTTGCTTTTCATTTTTTTCAGATTGCTGACCAAAACATTGAAAGGTTACGTAAACAGACAAAACAGTGCTTGTATCATTGCCGGTAGCAGGGGGTGCTTCATTGCTGAAATTACAAGACAAAAAGGGTTCAATTTTGGAGTCTACAAAAGAAACAGGGAATCCATTGTATTAAAAATAATACGAACAAATTTGAATTCTATATGAACATAAGCGTAGGAAGAATTATTTTATCGGTACGTGCTACTAAAGTCTTTACAGTCTTACTCTTGAAATGGAAAGTACAAAAGATAAAGAAACTCAGACCTAACCCAGTAAATGTTTCTTTTCTGTAAACCGAAGTGTCAAATACATTGTGTTCTGCAGATGGACACGTCTAAAAATGAAAGTGCGCGGAATTCTCCTCATGATCGTACGTACGGAAATCCGTTGACAAGCTACCATAGTTATGCTCTAACGTATATAGTCTTGAAACATCCATGTACTGCCATATATAGTCTTCAAACATCTAGGTACTACCATCGACTTTCATTTCCGGACAAACTTAAAACAACCAATTTTGTCTCCACCAATATCGACCTATATGTACCAAAATCAACATGTTACAGTCAACGTATCTACTATATGGTTTCATCATCCATAATCGACCTTAATCTCTCATACACCACTATATTCTACTATAATCACAACCATTATTTCCGACTGGGTAGTGGCCTGATCAGTCATTATAAATGACGGGTGAAAATTGGCACTTCAGGAATATCCCATCTGTCTCCTGTGCTAATTACTGTTCAGAAGACTTCTTGAAGAAAAATTCAGGATTCTGCCTAAAAAGTTGGATATCCACTATGTAATAATACACCGTTGTCGGTCGCTCCAATCTTCCTTGCTCTCTCGCTCGCTCTTTTGGTTGGTCCGTCTCTATCACGCTGTTAAGGAATTAGATAGGAGGCAGTCACGATGTGCTGCTGAGTGCTGGCTCATTACAATGCTTCGCTATTCAATTGCAAACTTTTTGAAATCTCAATTCTGAGTTATAAAGAAAAGTGAAGCATGTGAAGCATTCTGTCCAGTGATAGCATAGATACTGTCTTTTTTAATGAGGGGGCTGGTTATTATCACTTCAAGCTATGATTTTGGACCAGGACCTGTACATCGACTTGTTTATGGGGGTCGCACTTGGGCGCTCCAGGTGAGAGATATGAGCTCGCCTGCATGACCATGTCTGGACATGTTCATTGTTCAAAGATGTCACTTAACTAAGCCTCATAATATATGTCCAATTTTCTAGGCAGAATGCAGAAATTTCATTTAAGAAGCCTTCTGAACAGTGACAAACACAGGAGACAGCGGAATTTTCCTGAAGAGCTTATTTTCTGCCGCATTTATATAATGACGGCTCGGGCCTCTAGTAGCTATATCATGAGGCGTAGTTAAGTGACATCTCCCGTAGCACCTTTGAACAATGTACATGCCTAGACACGGTCATGCAGGTGAGTTCAGGTCCCAAAGCTGGAGTGCCGAAGTACGACCCCGTATCCAAAATACCGTCTTCGGCACTTGAAGTTTTTCTATCTTATTCCCATAGAGCGTGACGGAGAGACGGACCTACCAAGAGAGAGAGAGAGAGCAACCAACAACTGTGCATTTTTATACACTTAATACGGAAATAATAGCGTTATCGCAGAATTAACCACATCTCGACTATTTGGCCTTAAATTTCAGTGAAAATTTCACAGAAAGTTAAACTTATGATGCTTAGGCTATAATAGCTTTTTGACTAAAAAATATTGACAGTTTTATATCACCAAAGGAGCAAAAAGGAACAACACAAATGAGAAAAATATGTATAAAGCAAAAAATAATTAATCAAAAGTTTACCATAACTGAAAAGTCTTATTTGCCAACATGACCCCCATGACGTTGGATAATTTCAATAATCCATGAATCCATGCAGCCAGTTAGTTTCTTTTTCAGAGGGTGGAATTTTACAACTGCTGCTGCAGCAACAGCATCCCACGAGAGAGATTTTGAGTTTTACTACATTCCATCTGTGTGAATTTCCCTTTTCAGAAGGGCCCAAAAGTTTTCAATTGGGTTAAGGTTAAGTGAGCACGGTGGCCAAACATCAGTTTATCTCCATGGAACCCCAAAGAGTCCAGAAATGCTGTGGTAGTACGGGCAGAGTGACAAGGCGCATTATCGTGCATGAAAATCAAGTTTCGAAGCAAACAAAGAAAGGGGTATGTCATCCAGCCATGGACCAAGGTATCCTTTAACACGTCACAATATGATGCAGATGTAATTTTCACGCCATTAGGTACGCTAACCGGACTTATAAGTCGATCTCCTATGATACCAGCCCATATCATAACACTACCTCCCTTTTGTTGACGTTTTTTACGCGTTGATGACCCTCACCTCCAGGTAGCACCCAACCCTTACTCCATCCATCAGGTCCATCAAAAGTTGCCCGGGTTTCGTCGTTGGAAAGGACATGATTCGTGTTGATCTTCACGTATTTCTCTGCCCATTCCATCCTCAAAATTTTTGTCTTGGAATCACAGGAGGTAATTTCATAGAGGATCAGTAACAGTCCTTGAATGTCCAGCATCTGATCGGTTTTTCCGTGGTGAAGGGTCCTTCAAGAATTTTGTCACTGTGTCAATATAGCGTCCTATTTTTCGGGCAATAACATCAAGAAAGGTGCATTCAGCAGTTTCTTTGATGATAATGTCTCTCTCCTCGTTTATGTTGAAGCTTTTTAACGTCCAAATTTAGAAGAATATAGGCTACAAGAAACTATTCTTGTCGTTCACCTCTAAAAGAGAAAAAAATGCAAAGAGCTGTCATTCAGCAGACACAGCAAAGTTTAAAACAAACTCAACATTTTTGCCATAAACTGTCACAATTTCCCTGCAAATTTCATGAAAATTTGATCGCGCAAAAATGAGATATGGTCAATTTTGTGCTAAAGTTATTTTTCCATTCGAAGTGTAGAGTGGATTGCGTAAAACTTTCCGCCTAAAGACTGGCCTACTGGCCTGTAGTTGTCAATGCATTGCGTACACGAGGCCACAAAAATGCAGAAAAGGCCACGTTCAGCTTAATTAATAACTACTGCTAAGCCAACTGGCGAGATGGCTGACACTTTCAGTCAATATTTATCACCATCACCATCTTCTTTGCTTCTCAAAAGAATACTTAACATTCTGTCTGTAGACACAGATTAATGAAAACATAGACGGGCAGCTCCGAAGCGAAGTTCAGCTCTACCTCGAGATTTCTGTGACGTCATCGTTCAGCCATTAGCATTGCGTCGTGAACAGTTTCACATGAGAAAAATATTTTTTGGATTGAGCTGAACTATAGAATATATTAACTAGCAAGTCGTAAATTCACTCAAGGAAATATACTGCATATGTTAACGTCTTTCAAAGTTGACTGGCTCTTAGGGTGATTTCATTTCAAGAAACCTGGGATCAGCGTTTTGTAACCATTGAGCGTCGATGAAATATCGAGCGGCTGAAGCTATGAAGTTAAATGAAGTTCGCATCCATATCCTAACTTACATATGATGTAAACAAAATGGCTGTGACGTCATCATTCAGCCCATTTCTTTCTGCAGAAACGCTGAAGAACAGCCTGTTTGTGACTTCCTTAGCCTGTGCATGAAGGCAAGGATAAATATACTACATTTATGTGACATAGTCCAGTTGCATTTCCCTTATCATCAGATTGGAGGTAACGTACACGTTCATGCACCCGATCTCAGGTGCACCCCCCCCCCCCTCCTTATACCACCATTGATATAAGACGTCTTTTTGTGGCCACATTCGTGAACAGAACACTGCAATCATATCCATCGTGATCATTGAAAAGCACAAGAACGGTCAATGATTTTGTAGACAAATCAGAGACGCCATGTCTATAATCGATTAAAAAAAATAGATTTCTTCGTATTTTCACGGAATGTGGTGGGAAATGGATGTTTTAGGAATTTTTATTGGTATTGGCATCTGTGCAAAAGTGAAATAGGACTATTAAACGCAATTTGAACGTGTACAGACCTAAAACTAACGAAAATACAATTTTGGAAGTCAATATTACAAACATTCATAATAGCATCATCCAATTAATCCTTAAAAATAAGAAAACATCGCGAACTTGCATTTCAAATTTCAAAGTTTCTTTTGTTTATAGGCTGGAATCACGCTTTGATCACACATGATCAGCCCGCGGAGGAAATCACGGTGCAATCAGTTTTCAACACTGATCTCGGTTGATTGCTATAAGAATCACGGCAAAAAATGATCCCAAAAATGAGCGCATCATGCGGAATTACCCGCTAGGTGGTCATGAAAAGTCGCCTATAGTTTCATTAAATCTCCAACGCTAGAGTTTTCCTACCGTATTGTAAACATTGGGTGCACGGTGACAGACAAGCAAACAAGTAAGATTATCAGAGTTTTGTAAAGATATGAATTTGGCAGACATGCACTCGATCATGGTTACAAGAAGACAACAAACATTCGGATTTATGAGAACAAAAAAGCCATCTTCTAGACCATCGTTACCTATAAACAAACCTTTATATGTTGTAAGAATACCAGTAACAAAAATGCCCCAAAATTAGACAGTGTATCCATAAGTCAACGAAAAGAAATTGCCAGACCGTCTTGCTCGCGAGGGCATTAGCAATGAACAGCCACAGCGTTTTAATGGCGGCCAGCAGTAAAATGTTTTCGGGTTAAATCGTCGAGAAATTGCATTCTATAGAACCGAAAATAATTATAAGTATACAAGGCAATTTATTCACGGCATTTGTGCTCACAATTCACTTATAAACTTTCATGCAAATTTATATACCAGCAATACATTTGCTGCTTTTGCGTTGCCACAACCACCTGCGACAACGCCGGGCTATTGTTTCATTTTCATCAGTTTTCTCTGCATTCCCATCCTAATATCCACGTTTCATTGAAATTGAAGAATCTAAAAACGCTGAGTGCTGACTTATACGGTAGTACATAGTACAAAGAAACTGAACATGAAGTTGACTGTCTCTACATAGAGAATAAAATTGACTATAGGTCGATGCGTTGAAATAATCTCCAGCTGGGATTTTTCTCTGTCTAATGAGCATTTGTATAATGTGTATATAGTGAAGTAATAATAATAGTAAAAGTCAATTAGTATCCATGGGCAATATACGTTGCCGTATTATTACGAAATCCGTTATTCACGGACTTATCAATTTCAGGGATTTCATGTAGAGGAATCTAGCAGCCAATTAGTTTCTTTTGCAGAAGGTGGAAACTGAACATTTCCTCTACCAGCCTAACTTATTCAGGTCCAACCTTAGAGAGCTCCTCTAACCACACACATATGATGAACCTAACACGCACCTCGTGCAAACCTATAGCGCATCTTATGCAACCAAAGACAGTTCGTCCAGTTACACAAAATTTCAATGATTTTTTGAAATCCCTTGTTTCTCAAACTCACTGGAAAATTTACAAGCAACCTTCAGGCTAACAACTAGAACTGACCTACGTCTGGTCCGCACAGCCAACGGCAAGTATCAATGGACTGGCTACAGCTTCTACAACAATATATTAAACTGCTTGCCTGCCTTCATGTGCTCTTCCAGCAAAGACCAGGAAGGTGATCGCAGCAGCGACACACCACCTCTTTAGTGGCCAGCGGTCACTCCTCTACTAAATTGCGTCTGAAGCCGCTGCCAGGGCTACCTGTAGGATTTCTGAGGAAACCCAATTGGGCAGCCGTAGGTGCGGAAGGACAGATGCACAGACACACTGAAAACACTACATCCCCGCATATACTCTGTCAGCTGTAGCCAGTAGCCACATTGTGATGCTATGGATACCGCGCCCCGTGCTATCCGAGTCACCAGTTTACTTCGGGATGGAGACAAGGTGGCGTTTATCCCGTGGGGCCTGGAAGCTGCAAATATTCTCTGTCAGTGTACAGGGGCATGCAGTTCCCGTGTGTGCGATACATCATTGGTCGTAAAGTCTAATCTGCAGTATACTCTCTTGCAACTGAAACTGCTGCATTTTGCATCATTAGCATTGCGATGATAACTGGCCGTTGTAGCACTCGAGTGGAACATATCAGACAGTTATGAGTATAATAGACTTGTGTGGAGCTCATTACTAAATCATTTTTTTAAAACACTCCGTTTTGTATGTATTCCATAAAGCCTTGTACGTGTACTAGCCTCCATACTGAATCTGTACTTTTTATCTTGAATAGCTAGCTATTGCCGCCTTTCTATCATGTTTCTCAAAATGATGTACATCATGCACTTTTTATTTGGTAAAATGGAGCTTAGTTTAAAAGATATGTATAAGACTGGTAAATGTTTCTTTTGTGGCACATAGTTTTGCACTGACTTAATTTCAATCGCCATCAGAAGCGGGACGTCGGCGGCGGTATGACGCACTACATTTTACTTAAGTTATGCAGTAAGTCATTCTAGCCAGAGCGCAAACTTATCAATTATAAACGTGGGTAACGTGAAATAACATATAACGGACCTAAATGCTCATTTTCGTGAATCACTTTCTAGCTTACTGTTAAGTTAGAGGTTTTTGACCATTGAAAGTTTAATTGGCTTTATTTTTTGATTTGTAGCTGAAGATTGCGGCTGCGATGGCAAATACAACAGCGATAGGCATCGACTTGGGTACCACCAACTGCCGTGTGGCCGTCGTAAGGAATGGTCGAGTGGAGGTCATCGCCAATGCACTGGGCTATCGGCGCACTCCTGCCTATGTCTCTTTCAAGGGAGATAAGCGAGTCATTGGAGATTGTGCCAAAAACGAAGCAAAACTACATCCGCAAAATGTAATTTTTGATGCCAAACGATTCATTGGACTGAAGTATGAAGACTTGCATAAAATAAACTTTGAGGAATTACCATTCGAAGTAGTGGATGACGGAGGTCATGCAAAGTTTAGAACGAACTATCAAGGTAAAGAGAAATTTTTATTTCCTGAAGAAATATCTGGCATGGTTCTCAGAAAACTTAGGGAAACTGCAGAATGTTACACAGGTTCAGAAGTTAAAGATGCAGTCATCTCTGTGCCTGCTTACTATAAGGACTCTCAGCGTCAAGCGACTGTAGACGCTGGTAAGCTAGCGGGACTGAATGTTTTGAGTATCATTGATGAGCCCACCGCCGCCTCACTAGCGTATGGTTTGGATAACGAAGCGCAGGAATCAAAGAATATTCTTGTATTTAGTATGAATGCAAAAGAAACTGACGTGTCAATTTTGAGACTTGGGAACAATAATGGGAATATATTAGCTGTAGGCCGCAACGACGCACTGGGTGGTGACGATTTCTGTGCTTGCTTGGTAGAGCATTTCAGTCGTGAATTTAAGATGAAACACAAAAAAGACATATCAGAGGACGCCAAGGCCATCAGCAAGTTGAAAAATGCTTGTGAACGAGCAAAAGTAAATTGCTCAGGCCAATTTCACTGTGAAACAGTGATGGTTGACAGTCTGTATGAGGGCATTGACTTCAAATCCCGCCTAAGTCAAGTGCGGCTGGACGACTTGTGTTCCGGTTTATTGCTAGAAACCGTGACTGCCGTTGATAATGTTCTGATGGATGCTCGATTAGAAGTCGACGATATTGATGAAGTCATCTTAGCAGGAGGATCTTCTCACATGCCGTCGATACAGGAGTTCTTGAAAAAAAAGTTCGGTGAAAGGGCGCTCCGTCGCACGGTCTTCCCGAATCTCAGCGAAGTTGTTGTCCTAGGAGCTGCGCTTCATGCTGCATCCCTTCCTGCACAAACAAATTTCGACACCATCGTTCTCCAAGAATTGTCTCTGTATTCTCTATGGATCAACGTACCGGGCAACTTGATCTGTAGGATCATCCCTCGCAACTCTAAACTTCCTATAAGAGTGAAGCAGTTCGTTACAGTTGTGGACTATCAGACGACTATAAATATTGAGCTATTCGAAGGAGAAAGAAAAAACATCAATGAAAATAAGCTACTTGGTGAGGTATTCGTGAGTATCCGAGCACCAAAGAGCGGCGTATCGCAAATAGAAGTGACTTTTTCGGTGAACGAGAACGGCGTCCTGAGGGTTTCTGCTGTGGATGACGCAACCGGCACCGATGGGAACGTCACCATCTGGAGGAACAACGGACGTCTCACGAAGGAAGAAATCAAGCGCATGATAGTGGATGCCAGCAGCTTTGAACAGGATGAAAAATAGAGGCTGGAAGCTGAGGTCTGCCCGCCATGATTTGCATGTTTTGTGATTGCCTAATAGCCTCAATCGCTAGTGTTTCTGACGTTGACAATAGTATTATCATAAGAGTTGAGAAGGCTTGCAATGATGTCTCAGAATGGCCAAGGAAACAACGAAAATGCTACAAAAGATAAGTAGTGCGAGAAACTTGAAACACTCGTCAATCTTAAAAGATATATAATTGGAGAGGTACTAATTATTTCGTCCTAGTCTTTCATCGTATAGGGTGAGCTGTTATTTCACATATTAACTTTAACCTGATTTTTCAAATACCGTTGATGTAGCTGCACGAGCAAATCTGTCTTACACATCTACCGTTATTGATAGATTTATTACCTCCGCCTCGATCAGGTAATTTTTTCGGGTCGAAGTCAACGAAGAGCAGTTGATTAAATCTATAATGGACTATAAGTGCGACTCAAGGCTGATAAAAGTGCTAGCTCAGTTGTAACATGGAGGACCGCACCCATCTATTCCTGAATACAGAGCAGACAGGCAGTGTGGAGATTACCAGTGGAATAAGGCAGGGGTGCACTGGGTCACCTTGGCTCTTTGTTAATGGTTGTAAACCACATTGTTAACCAAGCGATAGGGACTGGGAAAGGATTTAGAGGTGATGCAGTGTATATCCCTCTTCTATTCTTTGCTGTTGATGGCATGTTGGTGGAAGATATGCCCAGAGTGTGGAAGATATGCAGCTGCTTATCAATACAGTTGTAAAGGCTGCAGAAGATGTAGGGTTGGAAACAAACGGACGGACAAAAGAGTTACATTTTACTTTTCAACATGGGAAAAAACCATCACAAATTGATGAAACTGACATTATAGAAGAAATTAAGTATCTGGGTGTAACAATAAATGATAAAGTTCATTGCCGCAAGTACCACAAAAGCAATAAAATAAAAATGGCACAAAAGTACTCGAACTTAACCTATTCATTAGTAACTAAATCTTGCAATACGCTATTGATATTGGAAAAGTGTTGTGCTGCCATCGCTCCTCGTTGAAAGTTCAGTTGTTGAGCTTTAGCTGTTGCAGAGAACAGAGAATGGCGTGTGGCGCTTTATTCTTGGGGCATCAGGCTGCACTCCCGTTGCAGCCCTTAGAGGAGACGTTGGAGCATCTTACTTGGTAGTAAGAGATATGAAAACAAAATTTAAATATGTGCGGTGTATAGGTACTAAAGGGGAATTGAGGATTGCTTAAGACTGTATTTGAAGATATGTTTGCAAGATGTAAGGATAAGCTCATTGTTACAGTTAGGGATTGTATGAATATGGTAGGAGTAGTATCTCTCGGCGAACTAGGAGAAATTACAGAACCAGAGCTTCTGAGCAGAGTAGGGCGATATGATGAAGGATGCTGGCAACAGGACATTCAGCAGATGGCCACTCTTGCTTTATATTGTAGGTTCAAGCAGTCACCGGGGAGGAAAAATTTTATGGAAATGATTTCGCTTCATGTCTGCTTTTTAGATCTAGGACTATTACCGTAAGATTGAATTGGAGGAAGAGGTTTGAAGGTGAAGATACTAGCTGTAAACTGTGCAACGAGGGACGTGAGGAGACATTGGAGCAGTTTGTGATGGGCTGTAGGGGGCTGCTAACCTAGTTGTTAGGCTGATCTATGGAATGGAAGGTAGGTAAATTGAAGAAATATTGCTGTTTACAGGTGACGTTCCACCGGAGATTAGTATGAGGTATTTGGAGAAGATATGAAGCGTTAGGAAGACTTCTTTAGAAAGGATAGATAATACCTGGCTCACTGATAGAAATTCGTAACTTGGTTTGTTTTGTGGTCTAATATCTAGTAGCAGATAGTGGTCCGGGTAGATATAAAGAGTACAGATGCCAATAAGTTTAGTTTATTAGCAGCTATTTGTACTTGTACCTGAGACAGTTTTAATCTTTAAAGAGTTGCTAGGGCCAATGATCCCTGTTTGTAAAATAAAGGTAACTAGTTTTTTATGGTGGTAGTGACTAGGTGACGCATCTGACCGGTGGATGAGTGCGCTTCTAATATCTTTTTGCGACGTGGAGAACGTAAAACTTGTTGTCTATGCAGCACCGATACCTACTTGAGATGGCAGAGATTGTGGAGCGCCGATACCCTGGCAGTGCTCCACCCTAAAAATCTGAATCAGAGTCGTTTGCGCACGGTTTCACACTCTGACCACTGGCCATTGGCGTCTCGCATCATGAAAATATGAAATGTAAACCTGTTGCGTATTTTTGCAAGGGGAAAGGCTGAAATCATTTGAATTACACTAGAACTTCTGAACTCCAGTTCATTCATCCCCCCCTCCCCGCCGTTAAGCGGTCCTCTGAGAAGATCTTACCCCCTGTCGCTTTCTGTTCGTTCCGACACCTCTACAGTGAGCGATAGTTTTTCCGTTAAGGAAAAATCTCAGCATGTCACCCTGAACGTTACATAACAATATTTTCATTTTTCTTACTTGTTTGGGTATTTTTTACTATATCTCCCCACTCAAATGAAGTATTTTTGTTGACATATATAGGTAAAATGAGGCATTCTATATAGACTTTTTGGTCGTAGTGAATGAACTACACTTTTGGTTTTTGGACATTCCCAACAATGTTTTCGCTCGGAGTAGTAATCAGGAACTCTAATTATAATATTTCAGGTGGTGTAAATCCATTTTTGACATTTTCGAGAAAGTTTTTAGGGAAATTAGTTAAATTGTTTAATGAATGATTTCTGAAACGGGTCACATACATCGACTTGCTTTGTTGACAAACATTTGACACCATCTAGCGGCAGTTCTTTCAACAAATATGGCGGCGCAGCATCATATCGGTCTATACTGTTTTTTATATGTTTCTCATAGGATATTAGCAGAATCAGACCTTGCTAGCCTAACCTTACGAATAAGAGCGCCGTTGTAGCCGAAAAATAATTTTTGGGACTCCGTTTTGATAACTAAAAAAATAGAATTTCGATCATATGTCCAAAACGTCATTGCCACTGTCGCTAGATAACGCGGTATGGTTATAAACAAAGCGGAAGAAGTTGAACCGTCAAAGAAATTCTTTGTGAAGCATTCATACCTACAAATTTCACTGAATGAATTTTAGAAACTGTCAAAAATGGATTTTCCCCACCTGAAATATGATTAGCATCCCTAAGTACTAATTCATGCGAAAACATTGTCGGGAATATCGGAAACAACCGCAACACGCCTTAGGAAAGCACAATATGGCACTGTAGCCTACGGGGTTGCTTGTTCTTTGCTTGCATAGTTACGCAGGAAGTCGGAAGATGGCGAATGTACATCGCCCGGCGGAGAAATGATTTTAAATATCTTACATATTAATTGCAGTGGATACATTGTTAAAAACGTCAAAAATGGATAGCCCCCATCCGAAATATGATTATAAATGTTGTTACATACTAAATCATGTTATACTATTGTGGGAAATGTCGAAAAACCAGAGTGTAGTTTATTCACTATGTCCGACATGGTCGTCGTAATGGCCGTTACTCTATTAGGTCCCTCTGACCAGTTCAAGCATTTGCCGGTGGAAGCTCAAGAACACATTGGCACAAATATATGTAAGTGGAATTACATTTTGGGGAGGTTGCAACCATAAGAACAAGTACTCGTGGCAATAACGACAACTATTTTGTAGTGGATATTATTTTACAAAAACACAATGTAGCCGAGTGCTCAGCAATTTCACTTTGATGATTGAATGCAACCGCGATACGTCCCTTTGTTCACATTCGTCAGTGACACTAGCAATCAGATTTCCATTCAGGGCAATTTTTATTACCTCCACCGAGGAGGTTATGTTTTTGTCGTGTTTGTCTGTCTGTTATGCTATTTGTCTGCACCAAGATTACTAAAAAAGTTGTGGACGGAACTTTACGAAATTTGCAGCGATTGTTACGCATGATAACAGTAACAGAAGATTAACTTTTGGTAAAAATCTGTTCATCTGTCTGTTTGTTTGTCTGCCTATTTTTCTCAAGGTCGCAAACGAAAAGTTATGAACGTATTTTCAAGAAATTTACGTGAGTTATTAGGTATATTGCGGAAATCAAATGACCAAATTGTTATATTTTTACAAGAAAGCACCATGGCGCCCAACTAATTCACTACTAGATATAGGTAGTAGTCGATTAGAGGAGTGCAATGATACCCATGTATGTCAATCGGAAATGCATAGTTTACGAGATAGGCCTATTTGGATCAGAAATTTCTATTGTTTTGCTATGGGAGAAAATAGCCGGTGTCGTTATAAGCTTGCTAGAGACTCTTTAGGAATGTAACCGAACCTGTATAGTGTATACCTACACAACCTAGTCTAAGCCAATCTAACCTAAAACAACCTAACCTAACCCAACCTAACCTTACCCAACGTAACCCAAAAAACCTATGAAGAGAGGTTTCCATTACACTTTGTGAGTGTGGTTATTTTCTCTCATAGAAAAAAATAGGAGCTTCAAAGTAAAATATCTAGAAAACAAAGCACTTCCGACTGATATATATGGGTATCACTGCATTCTTTTATAGACTACTATCGATGTCTAGTAGTGAGTTATCTGGGTGCCATGGTGCCTTTTTGTAAAATAATACTACCAATTGTGGGTGATCTGTTTGTTCGTTCGTTTGCTTGTCGCTATGTTTGAATTTATGCTTCTTAGCACAACTCAAACAGGTATGGATGGATCTGTGTGAAAT
>LQNS02000224.1:4917136-4927647 GCA_001587735.2 Parhyale hawaiensis
TGGGTTCCGTAGCTTAGGTTGGGTTCCGTAGCTTAGGTTGGGTTCCGTAGCTTAGGTTGGGTTCCGTAGCTTAGGTTGGGTTCCGTAGCTTAGGTTGGGTTATAATAGCTTAGGTTGGGTTATAATAGCTTAGGTTGGGTTATAATAGCTTAGGTTGGGTTATAATAGCTTAGGTTGGGTTATAATAGCTTAGGTTGGGTTATAATAGCTTAGGTTGGGTTACAATAGTTAGGTTGGGTTACAATAGTTAGGTTGGGTTACAATAGCTTAGGTTATGTTACAATAGATTAGTTTAGAATAGGTTAGGATATTTAGGATTACATTATTCAAGTTTACGTCAGGAAATGTTAATGTAGAGCAAGGTCTGGTCCTGTGCGTTTCAGTGTGTTTAGAAAAGCCTTACTTTGCGTGAACAAAAATAAATTCAATTTACTAAATTGTACATAATTGGCTGAAAAATGTGGGTATCATTGTAAATGTTTACTATTAATTTCTACTACTCTAAGGCCTGAGCGCCATATTGCGTCTATAAAATTTACCTTTTGTATAGTGTTGCTTGTAACGGTGCCCCCTAAGTAGCTAGCAAGACACGAGTGACGGGTTTTATGGTTTCCCGTTGCAAAACTGTGTTATAAAATGATAATGTTTACTAGAATCCCCTACTCTAAACTAGAAACTTTGCACTATTATTTTAATAGAGACTGAGTGTTGAACACGAATTTACAGGTGACAGCCGTGGAAAATCAATAGCTTTCGAGAAATTGCTTTGTTGCGCTCAGTATTATCTCGGTACTCGAGCGCCATTGTCTACGATTCGTTTACTGAAATGCTTATATCATTTGGAGGGATTTTCTAATGAAAATTGCAAAGCAAGCACGACACCACAGAAGAACTGCTTGTTTTGATAAAGTAATTCTAAATCAGAGATCTGTACATAGTGCGCAAAAATCATACGTTTGCTCTGAAAAATGAAACACCTCGGCCGTTGCGTGGTTCAACGGAGCAGTGTTTACAGTGTACGTGGAGTCGGGTCCGACGCGTCGCAATCGTAACATGTATAAAGTAGCTCACCAGTTCCCTCAGCTTTTGCATATTTTTTGGAATTACTTGAAAAATTGCGAAGGAAGATTCCTTATGTATTACATCTAATGATACTTTATTTTTAAGGTTAGGAGCGTAGGACTGGATCTGCTAAGCTAATGGCATCACAACTTCGGCCTACATCTTGGAAACAAATGGCACACCATTTTGAGTATAAATACCAATTTAGTGCTAAATTTAACCCTTCCACATCTCCAAAATTTATTTCCGACGGCTGTGACCTACAAATTTTTGTTAATTGAGTCAATATTTACTGTTTTAACTGGAAAAAGGTAAAGGTAAAGTCAACTTTGACTGTACCCTCCACTGAGAAACCCACACGCACTGATTCGTGCTGCAGATATGAGCCAACTGACCCCAGAGGAGTAAGTACAGTTGCGGCCGACAACGGGTTGCTAAGAACTATGGAGCAGACAAAGGAAAGTTCAACAACCCGAGGAGCCCCCTCCCCTACTATCCCATTCCTGGTCACGTAAGTGCCCCCCACCCAGCTCCGTATGCCAAGTAATTGCCGACCCAGCACGTCGAATGCCACGCAAAGATCGCCCGACAGGTTCGTCGCTCGATCCTAGCACCTCGAACACAGAAGTCAGGCACGCATGGCATGGTGCTGTTGTGGGTGGAACATATGAAAATTCCACGGAACAAATACAATATTCTTCAGTGATACCTCACCCCCGTATTATCCTAAAATTCCCCAATCTCATGCTGTAGATGCCTGTGAAAATTGTACAGAAAATAAACTTTGTTCCTCAGTTACGGTGCTTTCGGACCCGTATCATGTACATGAAGGGCGAAAATATTCTAAGTCAGGTGGTGAATGCGCTACCTAAGACCTGCGAGCAGCAGTAGCTTTAATTTGAACTTCGCACCTTCTGTTGATCTCTTTCCAGGTCGTATCAAGAATACCTCAAGGATATTCTAATTTTCCCCTCTCTTATACTGATGAAAGCGTCACAGTCGTACTAACTACCTAGCACACCAAAAGAGGGCTAGCAAAATTCTGCTATAAATTCGAATAATCATCGAAAATGTCTAGTTTCGAGTACAGGTTGTGGCAAAGATTTACCAAAAGCTGAAGAGCCCTATGAATTGCATAGGAGGCCTTTAATAGTCATTATATTAAAAGATAAGTTAAATCTGAGCGTTACAGATGCCTAGGATTTGCCTCTGTTAGTATATAAGCCTCCAGTGGAGATTTGGATTTCTCTGAGCCTTTGCATTCACCTGCAGCATGAGGTTCGCGAACAAGCGCTTGTGGGTAACTTGTTGGGTTGTGAAGTGACGTCGACTTAACCTTTTAAGTACGTCGACTTGGTCATTCTATGATTTGGTGATGCGTCTGATCTATCGGAAGCAATTCCTGGGCTTTCTGGGCTGTAGAACACTGTTGTCCATGGATGAATTACTTATAATCTTGAAGATGGAAAGTGCAATGAACATCTTTCTCTTAAGGAAGAGGGATGAGATCATACTAGAGACCAATGTGGAGATTCAAATAAAGATTGGCGATGTTATGTTTATTACTTCAAATTTAGAGATTCGCTAGTGGCAAGAAGGTCGATGTACGAAATTATACTGACTGGCTCTGATGGTCTTACTCGTTATGTAAAATTAGTGAGCGCCCATATGTCAACAGAAGCGTACACCAAATTGCCACCGCATCCTTTCGACTTGTCCCTATAGGTGATGTTCAGCCGCAACACCAGCGGTTCTCAATTCTTCTTATGCCATGAAGCCTCAAACGATAAAAAAATATTAAAGTCATGGACTGTTTAATTTTTTGACAACGTTTAAGAAGTACACAGAAGTGTTTTGGCTTTGACAATTGCCAGTACATTTTAAAAATATGAATAATGTAACATGAATGACTATTTTTCTCATTAAAGACCCAGTAAAGTCGAAATTTAATGGTCGCTTTCAGTTTGTCCACAAGTACAGTGGAAATCCGGTGGACCGCCCTAGAAGACATATGGACCAATTGGGAGCCGGTGCGTATGTACAGGGTGACGAGCCTATCTTCTTTGAGCTCACAGATGCCGTAGCTTCGTGCAGCAGCGAACTTCCTTTCGAAAGGAAAGCACTGCGGTGTAGAGAGCAACTTTGTAAAAAAAAGCTTACAATTACTTTTATGTAATACTGGAGTTAGTTGCAAATAGTTTTTTCGACTTTAACTTAAAGTTTTTTTTTTCTCTACAATCCATGTCTAAATAGTTTCGAGCGGTGCTTCACGCATTGACGTACCAGGTTTTCTGGTAAAATTTGCGAAAATTATTTTACAAAAAGTAGAAAAAGTTGTTTTTATTCCCTAATTATCACTGCTCGTCGAAGTGTTATGTATATATCACGATTTTATTGCTATGCCACTTTCACCTAGAATTCAAGTGATTTAAGTAGGTTTGGTTTAATCAGGTTAGTCGGGTTCGCTCATCTAACCTGATAGTCTAGTCCCTAGGACAGTGTGTCCCAAGTTTTTCAAAGTGATCACACTACTGTAAAACTTCGTAGTTATTTGCCTTATTGAGAATATACTAGCAATATTTTTTTCATTGCACTCACTTGATGAACTAATTGCTCAAGTCTTACAGCCAGCTATTGCTTGTATGTATCCATATACATATGTGTACTTCCATTACCCGGCTACAATAGGCCTCCAGTGGTGTGACTGACTCGAGGTTGGAACTCTCGTCATTAGGACGACCTCACAGGTTGCCAGGATGCATACGCAAGACATTTCCACGATTGCGTATCTGGGCTCACCGACAAATGTTTTGATTGCTCTCTATACGTGATAGTGTGTGGATGATTAGCAGCGCCGTTTATACTGGGACGCAGCATGCAGCTCTTTGAGCTCTAGTTCATCCCAGGTAAGAAGACATGTTCGAATCATGACTAGTGACCACATAGATAGCAGGAAAATTTTAGGGCCTTGTATATCAATTTTTTGCTTGTCCTGCCCTTCAGTCGCTCGTTATTAAAAGCTTACAGCCAGTGGTCCTGGCCAAAGTATTGTAGGTTCTGTAGTTCTATGCTCAGTGGCTTTTCCATTCAATGGAATAGTAAGGTTTTTTTTTGGAGGGGGGAGGAGGGCACCACAGGGTCGCAAGTTCTCATTACAGTTTTCGTAACTGCAAAGTCTCTTAGCTTGACAAAAACACTTTAGGGTCATAACTCAAAACTTCCAGCCTGACGTCTAGCGACGAGCAGCTGGCTGCAAATCTTCCATGAAACGTCTTGTGTGACCGAGATCGTAAAAAATGACAAAGAAAACCTCACGAAAATGTAAGCAGGTCAGCTAGCGACAGTCGCCCCGCCAGTTCAAATGAGCCGTTAACATTTTGGTACACTCAATTGGTTTGAGAACACCACAAAATATGCTGATGTTGACTGGGGTTTATGGGGATAGTAAAACTTGCATGGGTCCACTTTAGCCTATTAGTGCCCTGAGAGAGCCCTGTTTCTTGTAGAGAAAGCCCTACCAATATTCCCTATATTGAAAAGTTGTGAGCTTAAAAGGAAGAGATTGTCAGAACGCTGCGGTCGCCAGAGCTTTACAACGAGCAATCTCCGTGTGTTTGCGTGGGAAATTTATATTCTTATGTTAGGGTACGTAAACGACACGTTGTAAAACAAAACTTATATCTAATTCATAACGACTGCCGAATGTGGTTTTAGATGAATTCCTAACCCATTTATAGTCTGGCCATTTTATGAAAGCGGTTCGATCGTGGTCAAAATCCTCTACAGAGGGGGCAAATCCTATGAATGCTTCTGAAATTTCACTATATGCAGTTAGTGGGTGTGTCTAAGATATGGGCCGAACACAATCTCAGATAAACTCATAGAATTGGCAACGCTATAGAGGATTTTGACCACCACCGAACCGCCTTCATAAAATGGTCAGACTATAGTGTCACTTGTGTCTTCATAACCACCTGCTGCATCGCGTGGCTTTTAGCATTGCAGGTAGACGTGGACTACAGTACTTATGCGGAAGTAGTGCTATGCTTACAAGGACCCTTCAGGAGGCATAGGATAGGCCATAAGCCACAGGGTTTGTTAAGTTCGCATATCCTACGTTTGGGAGTAGCGACGACAGGGGGAATATGTGCTTTGGGCGGCCCCTAGATCTTCAATGTGCTGCGCAGTTCATTTACAGAAGATAGTTGTCAGATTTGAGTGTTTGCAAGAAGCCCGTGAATATTCAGAATTGTGACGTCACAATTGCGTCACGCCAATGTTGCAGCAAGGAATCTTTGGTATTTCAACAGTGGCGTGACGTAATTTTGACGTCACTATTTAGCAGATTTCAAGGGGTAGCGCATACACACAGACCTGACATAACTACGACAGTAAGTGAACTGTGATACCCTGTCAGTTTCTCTCCAGCGGTCGTGTGAGGTGTTTCTGAGTCACTTCATCCACGCTTTATCACGGGGCTCCTGCGTTATTCTGTTCTTCCTCTTCTTTCCAGACTTGCTGTTCCCATGCGCGTTGATCCTGTGTGGGGTCCCCGTTTCTCTCGCCATACATATGCTATTTCCTCTGTGATTTCGTCTGCTCGGAATCGGAGGCTTAAACTTCCTGACTATAACTAACGTTATCAGGGGTGACAAGAAAGCCGAAAAAAATCATTGTTGAATTTGTTCAGGTTACCTATTGACTGAGGTAACATAGCAGTTAAAAATTTTAGATCTTCGAAACAATTCTTGGTTGCGAGATATCGTAGAGTTACGGACCAGCGTTTGCTTACAGGAATTACATCCCGCATGATAGTACTCCTTTTTCTTCTATTTCAGGAGCAACCAATCAAAGAGTTCATCAAACAATTCTGTGTTCATTCGTACAAAGTTGCGGAAATCATTCCATTCTATCACTCTCAGTTCATTTACTAATCTTTCGTGGGTGTACTTCTCCCTAGCAACAACCCACTGTTTGGACGATTTTCTGCCCTTCTGGGAGCTTTTTCTTTCCTTTTTTACGACTTGCTGCCACAGCAATGATCACGCAACAGAGATCATAGCCAGTCAACATGTTAACGTTACGAAGTTCTGGCAGGAACTGACTATCAATGAGATTGCACGTCTGTTCTCACGATTGCGCAATATATTGCAAAACCTTCAATATTGCCTCCATACGCCCAATCTTTTGCACAATCTAAAATATTGTACAATTTTGACTGTCTTGGCGTCAGCGCCAATATATTGTGCAACCCACAGGTTCGTCCATCCTATATTATGGGGCGCGGTGACCCCAGGGACTCGTATTGGTTACCTTAAATTAGCTAGGCCTTCGGGATGTCTATCTTTCGTGCCCAATTAGCTTCCTTCCATTTTCATGCTCCTACTTGCTCATGCTCTTATTCTGATCTTCCTTTTCTTTCCTGATTTGCTGTTCCCATGCGCGTTGAGCCTGAGTGGCAATGTTGTGCGCGTTTGGTGGATTTGCGCGATTGATCGATCGCGCTGCGCGTTTGGTGGATCGTTCAAATTTAAAAAAAAAAAAAAAACAGTCCTTGCCTCCCCTAACCTACCCGACGTTAAACCCGAATATAGTCCAACTTACCCGAAATTACGGCCTAATACTTACTACATCCACCAAACGTGCAGCGCGATCGATCGATCGCGCAAATCCACCAAACACGAATAATAGGAACACCTTCGTGCATGGGTTCCCCATATTTCTATCGTCATACTATATGGCCCTTACTTCTTCTTCTGTTAGGTCGCCATTGTTTTGGAGNGCGCGATCGATCGATCGCGCAAATCCACCAAACACGAATAATAGGAACACCTTCGTGCATGGGTTCCCCATATTTCTATCGTCATACTATATGGCCCTTACTTCTTCTTCTGTTAGGTCGCCATTGTTTTGGAGATGGAGACTTAAACTACTCAATACAATAATAAAAATAATTGTGCAACCCACATTGCTGAATAACATTGAACGTCTAGGAGCCGCTTTCGCCATTAGCTAGGCCTTCGGGACTTCCATCTTTTGTGTCCACTGAGCTTTCTTCTGATTTCACACTCCTACTGATCTTACTTTCTTCTGTTCTTCCTCTTCTTGCCTGACTTGCTGTTCCCATGCTCGTTGATCCTGTGCGGGAACAATTTCGTGCCTGGGTTCCCCATATATATAGTCATACTATATGTCTCATGTTTCTCCCTCTGTTAGATCACCGCTGTTGTGAAAATGGAGGCTTAAACCATTCAGTATCATGCATAGCTAGAGAGCACTCTGAGCGCGCATACTTCAGCTAACCAAGGCAACGGTAACAAAAAATTCATATTGATTCTGAAACTATAATTTTCTTTCTATCAACACTAAAATCTTATCACTTGAGCCTTTCAAAAGTATTGACAGTTTCTGTAATTTTCGTGAAGATCCGTACGATAGATAACTTGAGTTAAGCTGCTAACAAGCATTATGACGAACATAGTCAACACTCAAACGGACGATACACCGAGTTTCACAAAATTGAATCATTTACGTCTTTTAGTATTAACAACAAGTCCTGTAAATTTCATAATGATACAGTCATAACTTTTTGAGCTATTGTGTTAACAAGCTTACAATCAAACACAGAGACGAACCAACAGATTATCACAAAAATATGGTCATTTGCTCTTCACAATACACCTAACAACATCTGTGAATTTCATAAAAATCCGTCCATAACTTTTTGAATTATGGCATTAAGGAAAATGAAGCGGACAAACAAACAAACGAATGAACGGATCTTCACCAAAAGTTAATCATCTGTTACTGTGACATGCCTAATAACCCCTATAAAATTCGAAAAGATCCGTTCTTAACTTTTTGAATAATCTTGGTGACAAACAGGCAGATGAACAGGCAGACAGACAAAGAGACAGAGACAGACAAACACGACAAGAACATAACCTCCTTGGTGGAGGTAATATAACACTATAATTATACTTACAAGGTAAATTGGATTGGAAGTTGACTTTATTTACTCGTACACCAGTAATAAAATTGACTGGGATCAATCCCTCAAAATTATCTCCGGCGGAGATTTATTTTTACAGTTTGGTTGGGTTGAATATTTGCCATGGAGCTGCTTCACCCGATAATATTCGCCTCTCGAAGTTTTTTGTATTTCATTTGTGCTCGCTGTGCCAGCTTCCTTTCGTTTTGCTTTGCTGCTAATAATTAAGGTTCTCTTTTGTGTTTCCTCTTCCCTCCCCACTAAGTGTAACCATGAGCGTTAATGTCCCCTCAACGGGCATAGCATGGGCCAGAGAGCTTAAAAAAAATGTATGGTTCAGGCTATTGATGGGCCATAGGTTACGTCAGGTTCACCTATCTATATGTCATGCGAAGTAGCGTCCTCATAGAGATACAGTACTCAGGTGGTTTATCTTAGCCTAACCTTCGGGACGTCTGCCTTTCATGCCCACTTTGCTTCCTTCGATTTTCGTACACTTACTGATGGTTTTTTGTTTCGTTCTTCCTCTTGAGCGGCCCATAGACGATCAATAAATAATATTGTCAATATTATTGACCCAATATATTGAGATTTTTGTCCAAACGGCATTAATATTTTTAGCGATATATCCTATGAAAACGGAGAAAGCTGCCCATAGACGATCAATATTATTGAATAAATATATTGAGCACATTTGTTGTCCACTAACTGCGTCAATCTTTTCATCAATATGATATAATCTACGAAAACCAGCCATTTGCTGTAGACTTGATGGACGTTTCGACTCTGACATATGACACTAAACCGGTTACATCTTCTGAAAAGTAAAAGGATCTTCAAGTTTTGGGTAATCTCCTTGTTAAGTACCCTAGGGTACGCAATATTGACACACACCAATTTGTGTGTCTTCAGAAGAAGTCTAGGTGACGTACTTGCAGTCACCCCACGTGCGTGGAGTCACGCTGCTGGGTGTGTTCTGTGAGACCGCAGTTAGCGACCAAAGAGACAACTAGCGCCGAATTATCTCCTCTGTGCACGTAACCGCTGACTGCTGGTCTATCTGGTACTCATGTTAAACGAGAATCCAGCAAATTTTTCAACTCTAATACTTTATCAGTGGCGTCTCGAATATGTCGAGCCATTTTATTAAACAATCTTGCTCACCGTACGGTAAAGCAATTAGAATATTTTGTGGCCACGGCTTTTCCACCATCTCTGCATAGGATGCGTATATCATAAGTTCTTCCGGTTCTTCCTTAGTGTCTGGTGACAATCTGTTCCTTTACATTCACAGTGATACGTTTCAGAATCTTCCAGATATGATAATTATTAATGGCTAAAATCTTTGTTGTATGAATACAATTGGAGACAGCTAAGTCGTTTGTGCTAATCATACTCCTGCATGCCTCAAATTTTAGCCGTGAACGATCTTAGGATTGCTTCAAGTTGTTCTAGCATTTTTCTTGTACTCGGCATTCAAAGTGGAGAACAGTATTCTATTCTCGGAAGAATTATCGTTTTCGTAGTGTGACCATTCCATCACCTTCACGTGACAAGAAAGTTCATAAAACCTATCCAATTCATTTTTTTCCCTCAGCAATAACTCTAGTAGTGTGTTCTTCGAAGGTAGCAACCGCCTTGCATTCTCACTCCGAGGTCTCTTAAAACTCTTTCAATTTCATGCCCATCGCTGGTGGTATATAGTGTGGATTCAAAGAGTGATTTTTCCCCCTATCTTAACAGTTCGAATTTTGTTTCATCATTAAAGGTCATATTATTTATTACCGACCATTGACAGACGTTTCCCAAATCCCGCTGCACAGACAGCACGTATTTCGTAGTTTTCACAGGAGCTAGTATTCGTATATCGTCAGTAAATGACAAAGGGGCTGCATAGTTACATCCGTATCCTATGTCATTGATCATGACGAGAAAGTGAACAGACCCAAGCACGGTGACTTGTGGAACTCCAATGAGTACAGACTGCCTTGATGACACTTTGTTGTTGACGATTACACTTAGAGTTTCTAGTTGACAGGAATGCTTCACGCCACCGAAGACATTTGCCACGGATTCCCATACGGGAAAGTTTTATTGAACCCAGTATGTACGGTAAGTGATGACATTTGGGTTGTATATGGTGCCCCGAAACTACACTTTGGTCTTATCTAAATTAACCAAAATAACCCAAAAAATCTTACTAAATTAGGTAAAATAAGAGTATTTTCAAACATGTTAATTTAGGTGAGTTGGGTTGGGTGAGTTGGGTTGTGGGTAGGTAAGCTTCAACTAACACTGGGATAATAATAATTGTAGTGATAACTGAATATCCAAGGGTGATATTGGTTGAGTGCAAAATTGTGCAATCGGAGATTTCACAAACCCTGGATTTCGGAGATTTCACAAACCCTGGATTTCGGAGATTTCACAAACCCTGAATTTTGGAGATTTCACAAAC
>LQNS02000224.1:4962406-4975314 GCA_001587735.2 Parhyale hawaiensis
AACAGGTTGGGTTGGGTTGCAACAGGTTGGGTTGGGTTGCAACAGGTTGGGTTGGGTTGCAACAGGTTGGGTTGGGTTGCAACAGGTTGGGTTGGGCTGCAACAGGCTGGGTTGGGTTGCAACAGGTTGGGTTATGTTGCAACAGGTTGGGTTGGGTTGCAACAGTTGGGTTGGGTTGCAACCGGTTGGGTTGGGTTGCAACCGGTTGGGTTGGGTTGCAACCGGTTGGGTTGGGTTGCAACCGGTTGGGTTGGGTTGCAACAGGTTGGGTTGGGTTGCAACAGGTTGGGTTGGGTTGCAACAGGTTGGGGTTGTGTTGCAACAGGTTGGGTTGTGTTGCAACAGGTTGGGTTGTGTTGCAACAGGTTGGGTTGTGTTGCAACAGGTTGGGTTGTGTTGCAACAGGTTGGGTTGTGTTGCAACAGGTTGGGTTGGGTTGCAACAGGTTGGGTTGGGTTGCAACAGGTTGGGTTGGGTTGCAACAGTTGGGTTGGGTTGTAGCAGGTTGGGTTGGGTTGTAGCAGGTTGGGTTGGGTTGTAACAGGTTGGGTTGGGTTGTAACAGGTTGGGTTGGGTTGTAACAGGTTGGGTTGTAACAGGTTGGGTTGGGTTGTAACAGGTTGGGTTGGGTTGTAACAGGTTGGGTTGGGTTACAATTGGTTGGGTTGGGTTACAATAGGTTGCGATGGATAACAATAGATTGCGATGGGTGACAATAGATTGCGATGGGTGACAATAGATTGCGATGGGTGACAATAGATTGCGATGGGTGACAATAGATTGCGATGGGTAACAATAGGTTGGGATGGGTTACAATAGGTTGGGATGGGTTACAATAGGTTGGGATGGGTTACAATAGGTTTGGAAGGATTACAATAGGTTTGGAAAGGATTACAATAGGTTGGGAAGGATTACAATAGGTTGGGAAGGATTACAATAGGTTGGGATGGATTACAATAGGTTGGGATGGATTACAATAGGTTGGGATGGATTACAATAGGTTGGGATGGATTACAATAGGTTGGGATGGATTACAATAGGTTGGGATGGATTACAATAGGTTGGGATGGGTTGCAATAGATTGGGATGGGTTACAATAGGTTGGGATGGGTTTCAATAGGTGAGAATGAGTTACAATAGGTGAGAATGGGTTACAATAGGTGAGAATGGGTTACAATAGGTGAGAATGGGTTACAATAGGCTGGGTTGAATTACGATAAGTTTAATTGGATTACAATGGGGTTTGTTGGGTTACAATGGATTCTGTTGCGTTACAATGGGTTTTGTTGCGTTACAATGGGGTTTATTGTGTTACAATGGGTTTTGTTGCGTTACAATGGGTTTTGTTGCGTCAAAATGGGGTTTGTAGGGTTACAATGGGCTTTGTAGGGTTACAATGGGCTTTGTAGGGTTACAATGGGTTGTGTAGGGTTACAATATGTTGTTGGGTTAGAGTGGGTTCTGTTGGGTTACAATGGATTTTGTTGGGTTGCGATGGGTTTGTTGGGTTACAATTGGTTTTGTTGGGTTACAATGGGTTTTGTTGGGTTACAATGGGTTTTGTTGGGTTACAATGGGTTTTGTTGGGTTACAATGGGTTTTGTTGGGTTACAATGGGTTTTGTTGGGTTACAATGGGTTTTGTTGGGTTAGAATGGGTTTTGTTGGGTTACATGGGTTTTGTTGGGTTACAATGGGTTTTGTTGGGTTACAATGGGTTTTGTTGGGTTACAATGGGTTTTGTTGGGTTACAATAGTTTTTTTTTTTGGGGGGGGGGGAGGTTGCAATAGGTTTTGGGGTTGGGTTCATGGGTTGGGGTCAATATTGAACTTAGTTGGGTACAATAGCCTAGGTTGGGTTCAATAGCTTAGGTTGGGTTCCGTTGCTTAGGTTGGGTTCCGTAGCTTAGATTGGGTTCCGTAGCTTAGATTGGGTTCCGTAGCTTAGATTGGGTTCCGTAGCTTAGGTTGGGTTCCGCAGCTTAGGTTAGGTTCCGTAGCTTAGGTTAGGTTCCGTAGCTTAGGTTGGGTTTAATAACTTAGGTTGGGTCACAATAGCTTAGGTTGGGTTCCGTAGTTTAGGTTGGGTTCCGTAGCTTAGGTTGGGTTCCGTAGCTTAGGTTGGGTTCCGTAGCTTAGGTTGGGTTCCGTAGCTTAGGTTGGGTTCCGTAGCTTAGGTTGGGTTCCGTAGCTTAGATTGGGTTCCGTAGCTTAGGTTGGGTTCCGTAGCTTAGGTTGGGTTCCGTAGCTTAGGTTGGGTTCCGTAGCTTAGGTTGGGTTCAATAACTTAGGTTGGGTTCAATAACTTAGGTTGGGTTCAATAACTTAGGTTGGGTTCAATAGCTTAGGCTGGGTTCCGTAGCTTAGGTTGGGTTCCGTAGCTTAGGTTGGGTTCCGTAGCTTAGGTTGGGTTCCGTAGCTTAGGTTGGGTTCCGTAGCTTAGATTGGGTTCCGTAGCTTAGGTTAGGTTCCGTAGCTTAGGTTGGGTTCAATAACTTAGGTTGGGTTCAATAGCTTAGGTTGGGTTCAATAGCTTAGGTTGGGTTCAATAGCTTAGGTTGGGTTCAATAGCTTAGGTTCGATTTAATAGCTTAGGTTGGGTCACAATAGCTTAGGTTGCGTCACAATAGCTTAGGTTGGGTCACAATAGTTTAGGTTGGGTCACAATACCTTAGGTTGGGTCACAATAGCTTAGGTTGGGTCACAATAGCTTAGGTTGGGTCACAATAGCTTAGGTTGGGTCACAATACCTTAGGTTGGGTCACAATAGCTTAGGTTGGGTCACAATAGCTTAGGTTGGGTTACAATAGCTTAGGTTGGGTTACAATAGCTTAGGTTGGGTTACAATAGCTTAGGTTATGTTACAATAGATTAGTTTAGAATAGGTTAGGATATTTAGGATTGCATTATTGAAGGTTATGTCAGGAAATGTTAGTGTAGGGCAAGGTCTGGTTTTGTGCGTTTTAGTGTGTTTAAAAAAGCTTTACTTTGCGTGAACAAAAAGAAAGTCAATTTACCATATTGTACATTTTTGGCTGAAATATGTGGGTATCATTGTAAATGTTTACTATTAATTTCTACTACTCAAAAGTATGAGCGCCATATTGTGTCTATAAAATTTACCTTGTGTATAGTATTGCGTGTAACGGTGCCACATGAGTGACGGGTTGTATGGTTTACGTTGCAAAAATTGTGCTAAAAATGAAAATGTTTTTACTAGAATCCCCCACTCTAAACTAGACATTTTGTACCATTATTTTAATAGAGACTGAGTGTTAAACACGAATTTGCAGGTGACAGCCGTGGGAAATCAATAGCTTTCGAGAAATTGATTTGTTGCGCTCAGTATTATCTCGGTACTCAAGCGCCATTGTCTACGATTCGTTTACTGAAATGCTTATATCATATGGAGGGATTTTCTAATGAAAATTGTAACGAAAGCACTAAACCACAGAAGAACTGCTTGTTTTGATAAAGTAATAGCTACTTAATAAAAATCTGTACATAGTACGCAAAAATTATACACTTGCTCGGAAAAATGAAACACCTCGGCCGTTGCGTGGTTCAACGGAGCAGTGTTTACAGTGTACGTGGTGTCGGGTCCGACGCATCGCAATCGTAACATGTATAAAGTAGCTGAACCAGTTCCATCAGTTTTCACATATATTTTGGAACGACTTGAGAAATTGCGAGGGAAGAATCCCTATATTTTACATCCAGTGATACTTTATTTTTAAGGTTAGGAGCGTAGGACAATGCTAATGGCATCGCAGCTTCGGCGAAGATCTTGTAAGCAAACGGCACACCATTATGAGTATAAATACCAATTTAGCCATAAATTTAACCCTTCCACATCTCCGAAAGTTATTCCCGACGGCTGTGCGTTACAAATTTTTGTTAATTGCATCAATATTTATTGCTATAACTGAAAAAGGTAAAGTAAACTTTGACTGTACCCTCCACTGGGAAACCCACACGCACTGATTTGTGCTGCAGATATGAGCCAACTGGCCCCATAGGAGTAAGTACAGCTGCGGCCGACCATGGGTCGGTAAGAACTATGAAGCAGAAAAAGGGAAGTTCAACAACCCGAGGAGCCCCCCTCCCCCTACTATCCCATTCCTGGTCACGTAAGTGCCCCCACCCAGCTCCGTATACCAAGCAATTGCCGACTCAGTACGTCGAATACCGCACAAAGATCGCCCGACAGGTTCGTCGCTCTCTAACGCAGAAGTCAGGCACGCATGGCATGCTGTTGTTGTGGGTGGAACATGTGAAAATTCCACAAAACAAATACAATACTCTTCAGTGATACCTCGCACCCGTATTATCCTAATATTCTCCAATCTCATGCTGTAGATGCCTGTGAAAATTGTACAAAAAATAAGCTTGCTCTCGGACCCGTATCATGCATATGAAGGACGAAAATATTGTAAGTCAGGCGGTGAATGCGCTACCTAAGACCTGCGAGCAGCAGCAGTTTTGATTTGAACTTCACACCTTCAGTTGATCTCTTGCCAGGTCGTATCAAGAATGCCTCAAGGATATTCTAATTTTCCCCTCTCTAATACTGATGAAAGCGTCACAGTCGTACTAACTACCTAGCCAATCAAAGGAGGGCTAGCAAAATTCTGCTACAAATTCGAATAATCATCGAAAATGTCTAGTTTCGAGTACAGGTTGTGGTAAAGATTTACCAAAAGCTGAAGAGCCCTATGAATTGCATGGGAGGCCTTTAATAGTCATTATGTTAAAAGATAAATTAAATCTGAGCTTTACAGATGCCTAGGGTTTGCCTCTGTTAGTATGTAAGCCTCCAGTGGAGATTTGGATTTCTCTGGGCCTTGGCATTCACCTGCAGCATGATGTTCGCGAACTAGCGCTTGTGGTCACCTTGTTGGGTAGTGAAGTGAATTCGACTCAACCTTTTAAGTACGTCGACTTGGTCATTCTATGATTTGGTGATGCGTCTGATCTATCGGAAGCAATTCTTGGGCTTTCTGGGCTGTAGAACCCTGTTGTCTATGGATGAATTACTTGTAATCTTAAAGATGGAAAGTGCAATGAACATTCTTTCAAGGAAGTGGGATGAGATCATACTGGAGACCAATGTGAAGATTCAAATAAAGATTGACGATGTTATGTTTATTACTGCAAATTTAGAAATTCGCTAGGGGCAAGAGGGTCGATGTACGAAATTACTGACTGGCTCTGATGGTCTTACTCGTTATGTAAAACTAGTGGCCCGTGCCGGCAAAAAATTATTACTTCACCAAAACCCCCGCCGTCTTTTGGGCTTCCTCATTTTTCCTATATCTAATACTGAAGAAAAACATTCCAAGGTACCCAACTTTTCTTTTTGCCAAAAGGGCAAGCAGACTGAGTTCTGTTTTTCCCCTATCTAATACTGAAGAAGAAGATTCCCAGGTACCCAACTTTTTTTTCGCCTTTTGAAATCTGAATCTTCTCCTATCTTATTAGTACCATTTTTCCCCTATCTAATACTGAAGAAAAAGTTGCAAGGTACCCAATTTTTTTTCCGCCTTCTGAAATTTGAATTTCCTCCTATCTTATTCCCATAGAGCTTGACAGGAAAGATATAAATATATTTATAAATAATTAAATAAATAAATAAATAAATAAATAAAAACATGACGTGAATTATTATATAGTGATGATGATGATTAGTGAGCGCCCATATGTCAACAGGAGCGTACACCAAATTGCCACCGCATCCTTTCGACTTGTCCCTATAGGTATGTTCAGCCTCAACACCAGCGGTTCCCAACTCTTCTCATGCCATGAAGCCTCAAACGATAAAAAAATATTTAAGTCGTGTACCGTTTAATAAGGATGAAGACGTACACACAAGTGTTTTGGCTTTGACAATTGCCAGTACATTTTCAAAATAGGAGTAATGTAACATGAATGACAATTTTTCTCAATAAAAATCCAGTAAAGTCCAAATTTAATAATCGCTTTCAGTTTGTTCACAAGTACAGTGGAAATCCGGTGGACCGCCCTGAAAGACATGATGGACCAATTGGGAACCGGTGCGTAGGTACAGGGTGACGAGCTTAGCTTTTTTAAGCTCACAGATGCCGTAGCTTCGTGGAGCAGCGAACTTCATTTCGAAAGGAAAGCACTCCGCTGTAGAAAGCAACTTTGTTAAAAAAAAAAGCTTACAATTACTTTTATGTGGTACTGGAGTCAGTTGCAAATAGTTTTTGTCGACTTTTCTCTGCAATCCATGTCTATATAGTTTCGAGCGGTGCTTTACGCATTGACGTACCAGGTTTTTTGGTGAAATGATCGAAAATTATTTTATTAAAAGTAGAAAAAGTAGTTCTTATTCCCTAATTATCATCGCTCATCGAAGTTTTCTGTAAATATCACGATTTTATTGCTATGCCACTTTCACCTAGAATACGAGTGATTTAAGTAGGATTGGTTTATTAGGTTAGTCGGGTTCGCTCATCTAACTTGACAGTTAGTCGGGTCCCTAGGACAGTGTGTTCCAAATTTTTCCAAGTGATCGCACTACTGTACAACTTCGTAGTTATTTGCCTTATTGAGAATATACTAGCAATATGTTTTTCATTGCACTCACTTGATGAATTAATTGCTCAAATCTTACAGCCAGCTATTACTTTTATGTATCCATATACATATATGTATTTCCATTACCCGGCTACAATAGGCTTCCAGTGGGGTGATTGACTCGAGGTTGGAACTCTGTCATTAGGACCTCACTGGTTACCATTACAGGGATGCATACAAGACCTTTCCAAGGTTGCGTAGCTGGGCCCACCCGACTAATGTATTGATTGCTCTCTATACGTGATAGTGTGTGGATGATTAGCAGCGCCGTTTATACAGGAACGCAGTATGCAGCTCTTTGAGTTCAAGTTCATCCCAGGTAAGAAGACATGTTCGAATCATGACTAGTGACCACGAAGCTGGAAGATAAATTTTAGGGCCTTGTATATCAATTTTTTTTTTTTTTTGCTTACCCTGCCCTTCAGTCTCTCGTTATTGAAAGCATACAGCCACTGGTCCTGGCTAAAATATTGTAGGTTCTATGATCAGTGGCCCTTCCATTCAATGCAATACTGTTTTTTTTTTTTTGGGGGGGGGGATACAAGGCCGCAAGTTCTCATTACAATTTTCGTAACTGCAAAGTGATTGACTAAAACACTTAAGGGTCATAACTCAAAACTTCCGGCCTGACGTCTAGCGACGAGCAGCTGGCTGCAAATGTTCCATAAAACGTCTTTTGTGACCGAGATCGTACAAAATGACAAAGAAAACCTCACAAAAATGTAAGCAGGTCACTAGCGACAGTCGCCCCGCCAGTTCAGATAAGCCTTTAACATTTTGGTACACTCAATTGGTTTATGAACTCCACAAAATATGCTGATGTTGACTGGGGTTTATAGGGATAGTAAAACTTGTATGGATCCACTTTAGCCTATTAGTGCCCTGAGTGAGCCCTTTTTCTAGTAGAAAAAGCACTACCAATATTCTCTAAATAGAAAAGTTGTGAGCTTAAGAGGAAGAGATTGTCAGAACGCTGCGGTCACAAGAACTTTGCAACGCGCAATCTCCGTGTATTTGCGCGGGAAATTTAAATTCTTATGTTTGGGTACGTAAACGACATGTTGTAAAACAAAACTTATATCTAATTCATGACAACTCCCGAATGTGGTTTTAGATGAATTCCTAACCCATTTATAGTCTGACCATTTTATGAAAGTGGTTCGGTCGTGGTCAAAATCCTCTACAGCGGGACCAGTCCCATGAATGTTTCTGAAATTTCTCTATATGCAGTTAGTGGGCGTGTCTAAGATATGGGCCGAACAAAGTCTCAGATAAACTCAGAATTGGCAACGCTATAGAGGATTTTGACCACGACCGAACCGCCTTCATAAAATGGTCAGACTATAGTGTCACTTGTGTCTTCATTACCACCTGCTGCATCGCGTGGCTTTTAGCTTTGCAGGTAGACGGGGACTACAGTACTTATGCGGAAGTAGTGCTATGCTTACAAGGACCCTTCAGGAGGCATAGGATAGGCCATAAGCCATAGGGTTAGTTAAGTTCGCCTAGCCTACGTTTGGGAGCAGCGACGACAGAGAGAATATGTGCTTTGGGCGGTCCCTAGACGTTCAATATGCTGCGCAGTTCATTTACAGAAGATAGTTGTGTCAGATTTGAGTGTGTGCAAGAAGCCCGTGAATATTCAGAATTGTGACGTCACAATTGCGTCACGCCAATGTTGCAGCAAGGAATCTTTGGTATTTCAACAGTGGCGTGATGTAATTTTGATGTCAAAATACAGCAGATTTCAATTGGTAGCGCATACACTCAGACCTGACATAACTACAATAGTAAGTGAACTGTGATATCCTGTCAGTTTCTCTCCAGCGGTCGTGTGAGGTGTTTCTGAATCACTTCAACCACGCTTTATAACGGTGTTCTTGCTTTATTCTGTTCTTCTTCTTCTTTCCCGACTTGCTGTTCCCATGCGCGTTGATCCTGTGCGGGAACACCTTCGTGCATGGGTTCCCCGTTTCTCTCGGCATACATATGTCCCTTACTGTGATTTCGTCTGCTCGGAAACAGAGGCTTAAACTTCCTGACCATAACTAACGTTATCAGGAGTGACAAGGAAGCCAAAAAAAATCATAGTTGAATTTGTTCAGGTTACCTATTGACTGAGGTAACATAGCAGTTAAAAATTTTAGATCTTCAAAACTATTCTTGGTTGCGAGATATCGTAGAGTTACGGACAACCGTTTGCTTCCAGGAATTACATCGCGCATGATAGTGCTCCTCTTTCTTCTATTTCACGAGTAACCAATCGAGGAGTTCATCAAATAATTCTGTGTTCATTCGTACAAAGTTGCTGAAATCATTCGATTTTATCACTCTCAGTTCATTTAGTAATCTTTCGTGGGTGTACTTCTCCCTCGCAACAACCCACTGTTTGGCCCATTTTTTGACCTTCTGGGAGCTTTTTTCTTTCCTTTTTTATGACTTGCTGCCGCAGCAATAATCACGCAACAGAGATCACCGTCAGTCAACATGTTAACGTTACAAAGTTGTGGCAGGAACTGACTATCAATGAGATTGCACGTCTGTTCTCACGATTGGCAATATATTGCAAAACCTACAATATTGCCTCCATACGCACAATCTTTTCCACAATCTAAAATAGTGTGCAATTTTGACTGTCTTGGCGTCAGCGCCAATATATTGTGCAACCCACAGGTTCGTCCATCCTATGGTATGGGGCGCGGCGACCCCAGGGACTCTTATTGGTTACCTTAAATTAGCTAGGCCTTCGAGACGTCTATCTTTCCTTCCATTTTCATACTCTTACTTGCTCATGCTCTTATTCTGATCTTCCTCTTCTTTCCTGATTTGCTGTTCCCATGCGCGTTGAGCTTGTGTGGGAACACCTTCATGCATAGATTCCCCATATTTCTATCGTCATACCATATGTCCCTTGCTTCTTCTTGTGTTAGGTCGCCATTGTTGTGGAGACGGAGACTCAAACTACTCAATATAATAATAATAAATAATTGTGCAACCTACATGCGCTTTGATCCTGTGTGGGTGCAACTTCGTGCACGGGCTCCCCATATCTATAGTCATACTATATGTCTCTTGTTTCTCCTTCTGTGAGATCACCGTTGTTGTGAAAACGGAGGCTTAAACCATTCAGTATCATTGCTAGAGAGCACTCTGAGCGCGCATACCTCCGCTAACCAAGGCAACGGTAACAAACAATTCATTTGATTCTGAAACTATAATTTCTTTCTATTAACACTAAAATCTTATCATTTGAGCCTTTCAACAGTATTAACAGTTTCTGTAATTTTCGTGAAGATCCGTACGATAGGTAACTTGAGTTAAGCTGCTAACAAGTATTATGACGAACATAAGTCAACACTCAAACTGTCGACCAACCGAGCTTCACAAAATTGAATCTTTTACGTCTTTTAGCATTAATAACAAGTCCTGTAACTTTCATTATGATACAGTCATAACTTTTTGAGTTATTGTGCTAAAAAGCTTACGATCAAACACAGCGACAAACACACAGACGAACCAACAGATTATCACAAAAATATGGTCATTTGCTCTTCATAATATACCTAACAAATTCTGTGAATTTCATGAATAGCCGTCGATAACTTTTTGAATTATGGCATTAAGAAAAATGAAGCGGACAAACAAACAAACGAACGGATCTTCACCAAAAGTTAATCATCTATTACTGTGATATGCCTAATAACCCCTATAAATTTGGAAGAGATCAGTTTTTAACTTTTTGAATAATCCTGGTGACAAACAGGCAGATGAACAGGCAGACAGACAAAGAGACAAAGACAGACAAACACGACAAGAACATAACCTCCTTGGTGGAGGTAATAACACTATAATTATACTTACAAGGTAAATTGGATTGGAAGTTGACTTGATTTACTCGTACACCAGTAATAAAATTGACTGTGATCAATCCCTCAAAATTATCTCCGGCGGAGATTTATTTTTACAGTCTGGTTGGGTTGAATATTTGCCATGGAGCTGCTTCTCCCGACAATATTCGCCGCTCGAAGTTTTTTAGTCTTTCATTTGTGCTCGCAGTGCCAGCTTCCTTTCGTTTTGCTTTGCTGCTAATAAGGTTCTCTTTTGAGTTTCCTCTTCCCTCCCCACTAAGTGTAACCATGCGCGTTAATGTCCCCTCATGGGGCATAGATAGCATGGGCCAGTGAGCTTATAAAAAGAAATGGTTCAGGCTTGTGATGTGCCATGAGGTTATGTCTGGTTCACCTATCTATATGTCATGGGGAGTAGCACCCTCATGGAGATACAATACTCAGGTGGTTTATCTTAGCCTAAACTTCGGGACGTCTGTCTTTCGTGCCCACTTTGCTTCCTTCGATTTTCGTACACTTACTGATGGTTTTTTGTTTAGTTCTTCCTCTTGAGCGGCCCATAGACGATCAATAAATGAGATTACAGCTCTATATTCCGACACCCCTAGGTAAGGACATTACCTAACCAGACCTAACCTAACCTAACTTAACCTAACCATGAACATAGAGGTGCCGGAACATAGGGGTGTTGGAACATAGGGGTGTCGGTTCATAGGGGTGTCGGAACATAGGAGTGTCGGAACATAGGGGTGTCGGAACATAGGGGTGTCGGAACATAGGGGTGTCGGAACACAGAGCAGTCACCATAAATAATGTCAATTTTATTGACTCAGTATATTGAGAGATTTTTGTCCAAACGGCATTAATATTTTTAGCGATTTATCCTATAAAAACGGAGAAAGCTGCCCTTAGACGAATAAAGCTGCCCTTATTGAATAAATATATTGAGCACATTTGTCGTCCACTAACTGCGTCAATCTTTTCATCAATATGTACGAAAACCAGCCATTTGCTGTAGACCTGATGGACGTTTCGACTCTGACATATGACACTAAACCGGTTATATCTTCTGAGAAGTAAAAGGATCTTCAAGCTATGGGTAATCTCCTTGTTCAGTACCCTAGGGTACGCAATAATGACACACACCACTTTGTGTGTCTTCAGGAGAAGTCCAGGTGACGTATTTGCCGTCACCCCACGTGCGTGGAGTCTCGCTGCTGGGTGTGTTCTGTGAGACCGCAGTTAGCGACCAAAGAGACAACTAGCGGCGAATTATCTCCTCTGTGCACGTAACCGCTGACCGCTGGTCTATCTGGTATTCCAGCAAATTTTTCAACTCTAAAACTTTATCAGTGGCGTCTCGAATATGTCGAGCCATTTTATTAAACAATCTTGCTCACCGTACGGTGAAGCTATTAGAATATTTTGTGGCCACGGCTTTTCCACCATCTCCGCATGGGATGCGTATATCATAAGTTCTTCCGGTTCCTTCTTAGTCTCTGGTAACAATCTGTTCCTTTACATTCACAGTGATACGTTTCAGAATCTTCCAGATATGATAATTGTTATTGGCTAAAATCTTTGTTTTATGAGTACAACTGCAGACAACTAAGTCTTTTGTGGTAATCGTACTCCTGCATGCCTCAAATTTTAGCCGTGATCGATCGTTGGATACCTTCAAGTTGTTCTAGCATTTTTCTTGTATTCGGCATCCAAAGTGGAGAACAGTATTCTATTCTCGGAAGAATTATTTTTTCGTAGTGTGAGCATTCCATCACCTCCACGTGACAAGAAAGTTCATAAAACCCATCCACTCCATCTTTTTCCCCCAGCAATAACTCTAGTAGTGTGTTCTTCGAAGGTAGCATCGCCTTGCATTCTCACTCCGAGGTCTCTTAAAACTCTTTCAATTTCATGCCCATCGCTGGTGGTAGCTATAGAGTGTGGATTCAAAGAGTGATTTTTCCCTCTATCTTAACAGTTCGAATTTTGTTTCATCATTAAAGGTCATATTATTTACTACCCACCATTGACAGACGTTTCACAATCCCGCTGCACAGACAGCACGTATTTCGTAGTTTGCACAGGAGCTAGTACTCGTATGTCGTCAGCAAATGACAGAGGGGCTGCATAGTTACATCCGTATCCTATGTGATCATTGATCATGACGAGAAAGAGAACAGACCCAAGCACGGTACCTTGTGGGACTCCACTGAGTACAGACTGCCTTTATGACACTTTGTTGTTGACGATTACACTTAGAGTTCTACTATGTATTTCACCGGCAGTGTACCCCTGTTTTTCGTTAATAACTTCAAAACAAAATACCGGATGACGGTGAAGTTTTGAGACAAAGATATTGACACCTGTACCTAATTTATGGCCCACCCAGCATATTTATATATGTTTTAATAACGGAGTTTACTCTTGTAATTTAAAGCTGAAGCCACGAATCAGTGAC
>LQNS02000224.1:5031797-5043910 GCA_001587735.2 Parhyale hawaiensis
TAGCCCCCTAAAAATTTAGGACGTAATGCCCCCATACCTGAAGACACTTTTTGAGCAAAAAACAGAAAATTGATAATTTTGACCATTTTCGCCTAAACGACCCCCTTAAGGCTCTGAATTATCTAAAAAAAAGAGACCGCTTGGGGAAGACGGACTTGTTGACAGCCTTCTGTCTATTCCGCTGAGACCATCTTTGGTCGACTCCAAACGTACATACATACATACACTATTCCAGACCCTAGTGGAGATTTTTCTACAAATGTAACACCAGTGCACGTACGGAGGTTTCCTAGTATGTGGTAAGTGTTCGCTCATAGCGATTTTACCGCTATCTTCCCCCCCCCCCTTGAAAAAGCAAGAATACTCCTACACCTCATCCACCGCCATGCACCATCACCACCAGCATCACGCCTCCTGCTCCCCCGCTATCCCTCACGCAATGCATCCTGCATGTTGTTGTCCGATGCAATTCTCGCCTAATAAACTGAAGCTCAGCGACCATTTATCGCTGAAGATATTAGCGACCTTTGTTGAATTATGCGCTCAAGAACACGAAGCCTCGCACCCTCATATTTTGCTAGCGTCCAATTACGCCGCTAATTGGTAAATTATTGTTAGCAGCTCCATANCGCCGTGTGGCTTCCAGTGGCTAGTCTCGTGAGGGCTGCTAACTACTGAGAGCGGTGATTTTAGGGGCTCCTCTGGGGGCGTTGGATGGATTATGGGGTCAGGTTAGTTAAGTTCATCTGGCGTATATGCTACCTACAGAGGGGGGGGGGTCATTTTCAAGAGGACTCCAAGAGTTTAAGCTTTTATTTTCTACCATTCAGTGAGTAGATGAGCCCTGGGCCGGGCAATGGCATTGGGTTAAAATGTAGGCACATCTTCACTTATATATTTGGAGTTGTACTTCAGAGAAGCTAATAGCTACCTGGGAATTAGTTAAAGTAGTGTATAAAGCCGCGAGATCTGCATTTTGTGGTCGACTGCAGCCGTACCCTACCCTCGCGCGTGGGCTTCCTGTTTAGAACGGCCAATGCACTTCCGGTGTAGCGGGGGTCAGGGGGGCGCGAACCGGAAGTGGGCGGGGCCTGTGAAACCGGAAGTAGGCGACAGCCAGGAACGGCTGCAGTCGATCACAAAATGCGCATCTCACGGCTTTATACACTACTAGTTAAACCTTGGCGATTTCGCTCCTTTCTTTTCTTACTGCTTCACAGTGCTGATCATATTTTCCCGTAGTTCCCATTTCCTTTGGGCTTCGCTCCTATAAATCATATATGTATGTAATAAATCATGTATGTAACTAAATTAGGGCTATTTCAGAATAATGCGAGTGGTGTGTAAATTTTACGGTAATCCAGTTGAAGAGAAGTAATTTACATACATTTGTTCAAGATATCACAGGCGTTGGGGAACTTTAACTACTACATGCAATAAAAATTTGACTAATGGAAATCCCACACAAAAAATATGCATATACAACACCATCTACCAATGATAAATTTTATTTTAGCTCTCATAGGAAAAATTCTATCTCGAATTGGAATATTGTTCTCCGTTGATGAGAGTTTTCTTGCTTTTTTTTCAAAAGTGATACTACTTTTATATAGCACATCATTTAATGATTTAAACGGTTGATAGTATTTCGTATACCTGTTTGTAAAGCGTAAAGACCTGTCTGAATGTTAGTTAATCTGTTGCACATGCTCAACCATCCAATTATCTGAATGTTTTGTGGCGCCATTGTAAACACAACTGTGTGTATGCCACAAAAAAATGATTAAAATATTATCTGTGAGATCAGTTTCCTCGGCAATTATTGTCGCTGGGTAAGTTGTAGATACCTCATTAACTTTGGAGTGAAATAAAGCTGAGAAAACAGTGCAAATTTTCACCTGTTACTCTAGCACCATAGCTCATTCAGACGAGTGGGTGAGTGACGATGTTGAAGTAACTAACGTGTAGACAGGCCAACAGAATTTTTTCGTTTGTTGCGAAGTATAAAACCGAGTTTGCACGTCGTCATATCAACGCGTTCGCTCATTTACTCGTCCGAATGCGTTACTGTGCCCTAGTAACAGCAGGAAAGTGCGCTGTTTCCTGAGTTTTAGTTCACGCCAAATGTGTAGAGATATCCGTAACTTGCCTAGTGACGCTCGCCGAAAAAATTTTGTCGGTTAACATTCTAATAACTTTTTGTGGTGTACACAAAATTGTATTGACAACGAGGCTACAATATATACATATATATACATATTTATATTTCGACGAGTTGATGAGTGAACGCGTTGAGAAGAATGACGTATGAACTCAGCTTAAGAGCATCTGGCTAAGATGATGCTAACTTAGAATTATGAATCATTAGGATGGCTTCAGACGGTAAAATACCAGACATGCACTACTGGTCTATCTCTGAAAAGCTCTTTATGAACGCAGATGCACTTTTTCATTTTTCTTCTTTCATAAATATCATTGACCAAATATTCTATGGAACGCTGTAAACTAGTACAGACCCTATGTACGTACATATTCATTAGCATGACGCACAGTGCAGCACAATTTTTACTTTTTACTTCTGGAATTAATTCATTACTTGTGAGGTCGATTTCAACTACTTAAACTGCATTACAAACGAGACATTCCGACATTAATAACTACGAAAAATTGATCATTGTATTCAACGAAGATCTAAAAGTTATCTTAACCAGACTATGCTACGAATCTCACTTCAAGACGTTGTCCTCCGCAGTAATGAAATCTTACAAAAAACTTGTGCAGCAAAATTACACAGCCTGATATAAACAGGGTGACATCAATGTAGACAATAGCTTCCTTATTTTGTGCTCCTGATACCAATAATAATACTTTAATATCATCTATTTTTTCAACACATGAATGAATATATATTTCCTAATGCTAGCGCAACTGGCACTATGCCAATATCACCAATCATAGAAGGGTAATCAGATAACGCTTTCAAAGTTGCATATGGCGGTACAGTGAAACTCTTAAAGCAGGGGACAGCCAAATCAATCGTCTGGGTTTCGCGAGAACTCTCAGTTCGGAGCTGACCAAGTATACACAATAATTGTAGGTTGGTTGCTACAGCAATACAAGCCTAAATAGAATCAACACTCGAGTGACGAAGTAAAAGTTTCAAGAGAGAACAGACAAGCGCGCAGTTCTTCATCAGCAGATACGATATGCGCTCACCCGTCAGGTGTCCAGCTAGCGCGCGCCATCCAATTTCTAGAGAATATGCATAGTGTCAGCCTATGCCTGTGATAAATAAATGTTTATTTTGTCCCGTCATTAGCCGAGTCCGACCTGCATGAGGCCATCGATTCGCTTACTGTGATATAAAAAAATTATTTTTTATAGGTCCGTAATTCCTGTGGTTGTATTCCCTTTTCATGTAGGTGGTCTGAACGCAGCGGTACTTTACGAGGGTTCCCGAGTAGCTCAGCGACACATTCTTTTTACCGTCTATATCGCTAAGACGTTTATTGAGCTCTTTTTGTGGCAATTGCCAATTTCTCTAATTTACATGTTGCGAACTAAAATCTGTTAAACTTCTTAACGATTTTAAAAAGCCGAGCAGTAATTGTTTATTTATATGTTTATTTGCCGGCGTATTTTTAATGTAAATTTAATTAAATAAACTTATTAAAAGTCATTATTAAGAAAGCACTTATGGCGTTGCCGCCATCGATGGGCAGTCGTCGCCAGGCTTACTTTCCTGTCCTTGCATTCCAGCTAGTACTTTTCTTTTTTTCTGTTCTTTATCGCTTTCTTCTTTTATTCTCTTCTCTTTATTGTTTGAATTAACCAAAATTAAATATATTAACCTCTCTGAACATTTACTTAACTGAACTTAAATTAACTCGCACGGATTTCGATCGTCTAATTTAGTTGGAGCTCCCTTAATCTAGCTGCATGATCGCTTCTGCATGCACCTTTTCAACTTTAGAGTATTATCTCTTCTATAAATCGTTCAGAATTATTTTTACTTAATCTCTTACTTTTCTCTTGTCTCTATGCCCTATACGTGAATTGACACTGGAGCACTGAATTTCCAGGTGTGTTTTAAAGTAAAATTTATTCTTAATTAGCACACGTAAAATGTAAAATAAATTGAAATAAATAATTGTCCTAAAAGAATCTTTAGCCTTCTAGTGGAAAGCATTTTGGTGTTGTAAGTAACAATTTGCTTGTTCATTCGCAGTACCCTCGGTGGGGCCTAGATGACGAATCCCGAGCTTCTTTCTGCGTCCTGTTCTTTGTACTTTCGGGGGTCAACTTGCGGAGCGTCGATTTCTGCTTCTCATCGCTTCTCCTAGTCTCGCTATTCACCCATTTACTAGGTGCGTTCAAGCAGTCTATGTAATTGCAGTTTTGACGCCTTTGGTACGGAAATTTAACCGTAATCTACAATTTAAATTAGAAAGGATAATTTTTCGTACATCTTGAACCAAGAAATTGTTCACAATACTTGTCAATTTGCTTCGCAATTTGCATATTATTACCAGTAATAATTTTTCCAATACAGCTGGCTGCCTTGGGAGGAGTGGATCCTATGGCTGTCGCATTTCCCCGCTGCCTGACGTACATCGTTCTGCTGCAGTGCTGCCGGTCAGCTGAGCGTGCACAGGTGTTCGACGAATTCAAATCTTCAGACACCTATAGAAAAGCAAGAAGCTATTGTCGTCGCGCATCTTTCTCTGTTATTGAATTTTTGTTAATTTGAGCTATTCAGAATTTTAGAACTCGGCAACGCTGAGTTTTTACTGCCTTCCCAATCAGAATTTTTAGGCGGAAATACCGATGATTATGAGCGGAAAGGTTGAAATATAGCAAAATATATAAGTGTTTTTCCGGACAAAATGATTTTCAGTGGAATTCCAACCACAAATTAAAGGAAACTATAAGTGGAATTCCTCATATACGATAAAGGGTGAATTTTTTTCCATAACCATGGTAGGTTATCAACGGATTTCCGTACGTATGATCATGAGTGGAATTCCTCCCATCATTTGAGGAAGACTATGTATGTATTGCCATGGACTATGACATGGCTAGAATTCCCAACATAATCGACCAAAATAATATTGTGTGACGATAAGTTTGAATGCGAAACATCTAAAAATGCATATTATAGTGCGAAAATTGTGAACATTTTCAGTTTATATTCCCTGTCAATGAATTGCAAAATATGTATTAACACTAACAGCCTTGACGTTGTTTATATCTATTGTTCCACGATTTTCTATCAATGCTTCGCCACTTTAGAGTAGTTACCCATCTTTATTATTTGTTTGTTGTATCTCTCGTTAAACAGCATTGCAATTTTTGATCAAATATTGCTATCTATTTTTGTGTTCAGTTGATGTCTGCAGAATTTCATCAAGAAAATATTCCCATCAGCTCTATATGGAATGATGTAAAATTTTATGTTAGATTTAGCCCTACATACCCTGACTACAGGCACTGCTCAAGTCCATTTAAAAATTGTAAGTTCCTCTATGCTAGGTAGTATATGTACCTATTCCGGCTTAGAGTTCATGAAGTTGTATATAAACGTGCGTAAACTGCAGAATGGTTCAAGCTTCTGCTCTAGTATTATTCTGATGTTTGGAGCTCTTGACCATTCTGAGCTGCAGGCCTAACACGTACGTATGAATTACACATTTTTTATTAGCAATTAATCATCAGCAACCCAAAGTAGCCATCCAGTGTTGAACGATTTTGTATCAGAAATAATTTGCAGGTTGCGATATATGCGAACAGGGAGGAAATGTTATTGACGAATATGGATGGCAGAAGGTTGGGAAAGTATGGAAACATGGTTGAAAAACATCTTTGATTAAGGACCACTTTCCTTCCTAATTATGGTTGGAAACCTTGGAATTAGCCCAACCATAAAAGTTGGAAAGCACCCCATAAATGCCGGTGATTACAACGATTTGCAACCAAGCTCGACCATAATCGTAGTTGTTTCCAACGATAATTTCTGATAGGGTTAGTGTTTGCCCTTTTTTCTGCTAGAGGCAGTTTAGCCAGCGCCATTGCCACCTTTTCAATAATACTGTAAAGTTTAAACTTTGAAGCCTTCAGCGATGTTCCGTATCGAAGTAGCGCTCCACTTTTAACTGGGAATTATTACTATAAAATAAATGAAATTAAATCTTCTAAAATTGTATATATTCCTTATAGTGAGATATAAAATTCATTCCTCTTAGCGTAAATTTGTCTGGAACCTCAATCGTGGGCTCCCGAATCTGATTATGGATCGATGTGGTCGAGTGTCTGGAGGTAGCTGCAAAGTAACTTCTCTGGAGTCGGCCGAAAATTAAATCTTACCGGTCGAGTTTCCAGTGGTATCACAAATTTAACTACTGATAAACCTGATCCTAGTGAGTGTCATTCAATTTTTGGCAGTCGCGGACATATTTAGGTGGAGTTTACCGCCTGAATCTCATTTTACAGTAGCGAATTGAAAGTCAACCATAGAAGTGCAATCAAATGAAAGCTAAGCGGATTTGATTATTTCCTCCGCTGCGCGCGAATCGACGACGCTTCAAGTAAACATATGGGCATTTTCTCTTCACTTTACTAGTATTTACAACATAAGCTTCACCAGCTAAGGCAAAGTATTTCTTGTGCTACATTAGCACTGCGGTATTTTGAGCTTCTATGAATAGCGTACTTTTCCTTGCTTCTCTTCACCATGCGACTGCAGCATGTCTTACGCAACGAGTAGAAATTAAAGTGCGGTATGTGTTATCTTATGCTGCTGAAAGCGGGTTCCATTATCCCTATTTACCAAAGTTGAGCTACCTATCGATATTAAAGTTTCTTTTTTTTCGTATATTAGATTAAATAGCTGACAGTACCAACAGGCCCATAACCAAAGAGCAGAAAGGAATCTCGCTCCCGCCCTCTATAAACCATTGTCATAGAACAAAATATTCGTATAACATAATAATACAACCTGGTTCTCTGATGAGAACGGTCTACAATGTATGCAGTGTTTAGCATGCTGGGTCTTGAGCAGTGAAGAGAGAAGCGTACGGTATCTAATTAGTGTTGTACGCTCACAAGAGTCCTAAGCATCAATAACTTGGGAGTTACTTTAGCGTACTTGTTTGCAAGAATAAGGATCGTGTGCAGCGTCTTCGCGCACTTTATTGCGCACGTTTATCTCGTGCAAACAAGTGCTTACTCGAATGTTGCTTTGTCTGGAGAAAATATGAGCAACCTCTTGGCTGAGTCGAGCTTTGTCTTTAATTTATGAGACACTGAATTAATTAGAGAATTAGGCTGAGTGAACTGGATAACATCCTGAGAATTCATAGCAGTGAGACGTGCCGGGTTTAGTCTTGCTTTAAACTCTGACTGTTTGAATTATACGTTAATTTTCACAGTTCTAGCACTGGTTATAAGAAAATTTAGATATTCTTCTCTCCAGTACTAGGTTAAACGGAGGATTAGTACCAATAGTACAGTAACACTTTCAAGGAACGGTGTTGTTTTTGTGGGGTAATTGATTGGATTACCACACGTGTTGCATTTGCCTTCTACATACGAGAACCTCTTACATTCCTATACTCTGTCCATCTTAGCAAGGCAATTTAGCGTGGTCAATTTCCTCTACAACGTTGCCAATTCTATGGTCATTTCTGATATTTTCTTCTGCCCATATCTTAGCCTCGCCTACTAACTATCTGCATATGCCCATAGATTTGGCAACGCTGAGAGTAACTTGACAACACCCAAACTGCCTAGATAAAATAGACAGAGTTTAACAACGCTTGGTCGCCCCGAAGCTGTTTTAGTTTCTTAGCGGTTAGTGTGCAGCTAGGGACGCCTCTTTGACAGCTAACCGTGTTTTAAACGTCCTATACTACTTTATTACATATATATATAAGCTTTTTTACCGCAGAAGTACAATGTAATAAAGAACCCTGGTAGCAAAGTGACAGCGCTTGGTTAAAATAGGCTAAAATTGCTGCTTAATTCAGCCTTTATTATCTCATAATAATGACACTATGTGCTGAGCATCTCGCATGATATACTTGCACTGCGGAGGAAGTGTATTTCTGCTATGCTGGGTACTATATTGAAACGATGTGGGAGTGAGCTCTTTCTGTGATTACATTGGTGTGCAGTTAGATTTTCAACTTCATTACAATGTATTATACTATCCAACGATTCTTTGTCACCTTACTTTACTATAATTTTAGTNATAGTGTACTTCTGCTATGCTGGGTACTATATTGAAACGATGTGGGAGTGAGCTCTTTCTGTGATTACATTGGTGTGCAGTTAGATTTTCAACTTCATTACAATGTATTATACTATCCAACGATTCTTTGTCACCTTGCTTTACTATAATTTTAGTCATCATACGAGATTATAACAATTTTTTTTAGATTAGATTAGATTAGATAGGCGGCAGTAGACGAACCAATAGGCCCATTCCCAAAAAGACACCCCAACATACGCCCCGGCACTCTATGAGCAATTGCCATTTTGTTAGTAGAATATAGAGGACAGGAGAAAAGAGCGAGAAAAAAAGGGGGTGAAGAGTCCATGCCCAAAAGACTATCTTGAATGCACGCAAACACGATCAAGAGCCGCTGACATGCGGAGCTTAGAGACATCAAACTGAGTAGTTGGAGCGGGAGAGAGAAGGAGGCGGATAAAATTGGCCTAGGAAGCTTTGGCCGTTAAGAGTTTGCGACTCCTGGAGGAAGAGTTCTTAGATGTGATGAATGATCTACTTGTGTCTTCATTTCCGCTGTTGTTTATAAGATCGTTGAACAGCGAGAGCTCATGAGTTGCGGGTGTGAACTCACCGTACATGGAATCTGAACACTGAGCGCCTCCTGCCCCGCCCCTTCCCGCGATGGGGCGGGGCATTAAAAGTGCTGAGTTACTAGTTTTGGCAGTTTGCGCATCTAGGCTAACCCACATGACTACTAGCAAGAGATTGTGATGATAGCTTGCTTAGCTTAATTGTTTCAGGTAGCTTTTAAGTGGAAAGGCATACAATTATTATAGACATACAGAACAAAAGCATACTCACCTCTTTCGCTTCATTTTCGGGTTATAATCACCTCTCCCACTTCATTCGGTGTTATTATACCTCTCCCACTTAATTCGCTGGTTACAATTATCTCTCTCACTTAATTCGAGGGTTAAAAACTACCTTTCTATCTTCATTCGTGAGCAATAATTACGGGTACCTCGCTGAATTCGCAGGTCATAATTACCTCTCCCACTCTGTTCGCAGAGAGACAACTATCGTAGCCTTTGAAGTCTACACACGTTGTAAATTAGTATTACTCTTGGACTCCTATAGCGATGTTTCTTAACCCTATACAAGATAATTAACTCGTAATGCTATTAATATGAGAGCGTTTTTAGCCGCACGGTGAAAGGCTAATTCAACAACTGACACGTGTCATCAATAAATGCTAGTTATATAAATACTTCAATAAAACCCCCATTTTTGCTCAAACTTCTTTGTGGCTATGTTCTGAAGAATGTCCTCTTTTCTGTCCTTGATCTTCTACTCAGTCTGAATATCTTGGAGTTAAATGTCAAAGAATCTCTGGTACGGGAAAGAAGTAAAACTTAATAGCTCTATGATACCGGTAAGAAGTATGTACTTCAGACGTTTTTAGGCGTGGATTAAAAAAAATTGCCAACTCAAAACCCCTTTGTCGTTGAGTACAGAAATTCCTCCTGTTTAATACTTCGTTTTTTTCTGTACGCATGTAACGACTGAGAGACCATCCAGCAAAATGACGAACCAACCAACAAATTGCAGGTATATCACTATACAATTGTATTGTGCAAAAGAGTCCTGTGTCTCGGTTGGCCAGTAAACAATCATCTCGCCTTAGAGACAATATATGTGTTTACATGTGGACCCGTGAGTGACAAAAATTCACGTAATAATCGATTTGCTTGCCTAATTCCTGGAGGCCGGTGGAAATCTTCTTTTCTCTAGCTTGCTTCTTCACTGATCCTTTGTCGTGCTCTCATCCTTAGGTCTTCTATATCGATAGGCAGAAGTAAAATCTTGAGTAAATCACGCCAATAAATTTGAATGCAACTTCAGTCAGCTTACATGTATATGCAATACGAGCGCACGAGTTGTGCTTAATGAGTTGAATACCTTACGTAATCATCTCGAAATATAGTGAAACTTCCTAGTAGGTAGACCTACTTCCAGTGAGACGAAGCTTTGAATAGACCATCAGACTTATAAAGCTGAGCGGAAAAAATGCTCCTAAGTAGAAACAAGATTACCTAAGTGATATTGGACTGGGAGAAAATTTAGAAGGAAAAAGCCTGAGCTCTTTATCTCCTTCTTGCCTTCTTGCATAAAGTAAAGTTTTACCCATGGACGCAAAATATTACTTTCGTTCCCGTGGATTTACCCAGTTCTGGCGTTGATGACGTTATCGAGCTAAGGACCACTGCGGCAGATATACAGTAGACTCGTATATAGGCAAATTTGTAATATGATTATAACACTTCCGTGCATTATTTCATTTGCTTCTAGGATTATTTAGACTAGCTGGACCTGTGGCAACACCATTAGATCAAAACAACATTCTTCAATGATATTTCAGACCGTATCATCCTAATTTACCCCTGTGGAAAATGGGGCCTGTGGAAAGGAACCAGTTGAAATTCAACAAAACAAGAGAACTGTTCCTCAATTTTGATACCCTCGGGCCTGTATTATGCATACGAAGAGTGAAAAAGGTGCCAAGTCAAGCAGTGAATTATCTACCTCAGACCTGTGAGCTTAAATTTGAGTTTGACTCTTCTCCTGTTGATCCCAGCTCGTATCAAGGTTACCTCATGAATGCCCTAATTTTCTCCTATCTAATAATATTTAAAATTAATAGCGTCGTTTCTTTGTTTCTTCGTGTTTTCAACTCGCATAGATAAAAACCCTTTATCTGTGCTAGAGCTAACGCAAGAGGCCAATATGTTAGCGATTTTCGTAGTTCATTCTTCATTGTGTTGCGCTCTACCAAATAATAATAATGATTACAAATTAAATGCAATCCCTAATATAAGATGGCAAGTGTAAGAGAACGCATGAGACGCTATAGACAGCAATTGCGGGAAGATCAAAGAGCTGCTATTCTACAGAGAAACAGAGCACGGGAGCAACAAAGAAGAGCTAATGCCAATGCAGAACAGAGGGCGCAGTATTTGCAAGATGCGCGACAGCGTGACCAACAAAGGAGAAATGAAATGAATGAAGAACAGCGAGAGCAATATTTACAAGATGCTAGGCAGCGAGTGCAAGAAAGAAGAGATGAAATCCCCTATATAAAAAAACACAGTTGTTGGTCGCTTGCTCCCTGCCTTGCTCCAATGTTGGTTTGTATCTCCGTCACGCATCTAAGAGTTTAATAGGAGAAAATTAATGTACTGAAAATCACGTTGAGATACCATACAATTTCAGCGCTTGGAGTACCGGCGACAAATATAGCTCTGGATCTCCGTCCTCTGGATCCCGTGCTCTGGATCCCCAGCCTTTTTATATTGAACTAATGCAGCAAACGCAACCATTTTGTTGAATAAGTATGAAAATATGTATTTGAAACTATCTTACCATCCCATCCCATCGAAAAAGTTCACAATACTTCAAAATTCACAAAGTCCACAAAGTCCAGAAAGTCCACCAAGTCCACGAAGTTCACCAAGACCACATTGTCCACCAAGTGCACAAAAGCAACTCAGTTCACAAAGGCCCCTGACCAGGCCTTCACTAATAACCAGGGAATTCCCGGGTTCGTATCCTGGATACGGTTTGGCAAAAAGAAAAGGTGGGTGCTTTGATTTTTTTTTTTTCAGTATCAGATAGGGAAAAAATAAGGCTTCGGACAGATGGACGGACGGACTGACAGACAGACGGCTCTCTTATTATAGTACTAGTGTACCCGTGCCGTCAAAAATGACGGCATGGAGTATGGTTTTGCAGCATCAGCCTAGTATAATGATTAAAAATTTTTTAAAAAATTACATCAACCAAAAATTGTAGTAGATATTATAAATTATTTTTCATTGACCTTATA
>LQNS02000224.1:5100962-5112014 GCA_001587735.2 Parhyale hawaiensis
CCCCCCCCCCCCCCTGGATCCGCCTATGGGTGTACTAAAGCGAGTTGTGACTAGAATTTTTGACCAATATAAGCTGTTGAAAAATATGAAGCCCTAGTTAATTTAAGTATAGTTATAAGCTATGTTCTATGTTGAAGGTATCTATTGTACCTCCGCTGTGCGCACATAATAAGGTTGATTGAAACATGATGCAATAACGATTATTTCAATGCGATGGTTCTTTAAAATCATTGATATTTGTTAGACAGATCCCAGTTTCCTGTGACATTTTTTCAACTCGTTTGAGGTTGTGGAATGATTAGAAATTTGTTTTATGATAATATTTCCAGCATGCATATCAAACTTTATTGGAAGAATCTTCTAATTCCTATGATAAAATATCTAGGTAATCTGAGAGAAGTTATGAATTTACCCAACAGTAACTGCACATAAATTTACGTTTAGAATAATGCAAGGTAATCAGGCGAAATACAGACACATATTTACCAACATTACTGCAATATACACTGAAAGTAATGAAAACTTCTTATAACAAAGTAAAAAGAAAATATCAAATACAGTTAAATTCATTATTTTCGTACATGGACTCCTAGCTTTTCACATACGTCTTAATTTGTTGGTAAGTTACTACCACATGTAGCCCAAATTGTTTCTGCAGAGATATTCCTACCGCCTTTTTGAATTTAGCCTGTAGAACAGGAATATTTTGATAACCGGATAAGCAAGCTTTCTCTCTATGAGGAATACAGTAAAGTCCTGGTCTATAGACTAACATAAAGTTTGAGAAAATCTCACTACATTTTCCCGATTATGGAAGTTCATTAATTGCTTCATATACTTTGCTGATGATGTATACACTTGTATGATTCATTTCTATAACGTAAAATATATCATTAGGCTGAATTTACGGTCACCCATATGTTATGAAAATATGTGCAAACAATAGAAGTTAACGTTTATTTAACAACATATATCTATAAACTGTATTATCTAATATCAGCATAGAATATGGGGTAGGAAAAAGCGCTGAATTTGGCTTACAGCTTTTAAAAACAATTAAAAATTCAGGGTATTTTTTTTGTATTATGGAAAACTGAGTATAATCATAGTTCAACTTCTTGAACATTATCCGTTCAGTTCATAGTATCATCTGTCGTGATATTACCAATACCCAACAAGTCTTGATCTCGGGTATTTGGCCATGTTTTCTTATTGGCTTGGCAGATTTTTTTTTTTTTGTACTTGTTGCTGGAAATTTCAAAAATTAAAAGCTTTTATACAGGGTAAATCACAAACTCTCAGTTTACTCACTAATATTGACTCGGTATTCATGTTATGGATGAGTGACACAAAAATTATGGCCACAATAATTATTTTGCATTGTTGGCTATAAGGATTTTAGAATTTTTAATAGAAATGGGGCCAGGAATAAAACTAGCAAATTTAATCCACAAAAGACCTTTTTCTTGCTGCCGGGGTTTTAACATGAATTTAAATAATTCCACATCGTAACAGAATTTTACTCAACACTTTAGCGATTTGTGAGACTGTTTATTCCCAATTAAAACTTTTCGGTGGAACAAGCGCGGCGTATGGTGTGCACCTGGTCGCCTTCTTGAGCGGAGCATCCGTGAGGCTCGGGTGCTGCTCGGTCGCTATGCGCGTTTAGGGGATGGCACGGGCGACCTCGTTCCGAACATAAATCACCCATACACGGTGCGCTTGCCCAACCGTGTTCCACGGATGTTCCTCGTCTTGGCCAAAATAGCAGTATACTGCTACTTCTGCGGAAGCACGAATTATCCGTGGAACACGGTCGGCCGAGCACGCCCTGTATGGGTGGTTTATGTTCGGAACGAGGTCCCCCTGCTACCCCCGAAACGCGCATAGCGACCATGCAGCACCCGAGCCTCATGGATGCTCTGCTCAAAAAGGCGACCTGCCGCGGCCATGTTTGGACCAAACGCCACAGTAGTTCCACCGAAATATTTTAATTGGATTCGGCATCACGAACATACTCTTTTACTTTGACAAACTTTAATGCTTTAATGCTAAGGATAAATGCATTAATTCATCACTGCTTTTTATCATTAATTAAAAAAAATATTTGAAGTTGATATGATTGCGTTCGAAATACTACTTTTTGGTAGTTTTCTCTTTCACTGACGATTTCGGCTTCGTGCCTGTCAAACCATTGCTGATACTTTTCCTAACTTTTTGGATCCAAGCAAACTTCGTGGGATTGATAGTTTTTGAAATACATAATTTTTGAATCAAAACTGTCATTTTCAGAGGTGAGCACATAACCCTTCTCTGTCTCTCTGCCCATCTGCTGATGTCGGGCTGTTGCCTAAAATTCTCCATTGCAGCATGAACAAGTTGGCTATCATCAAAATGCCAAAGACGAATGTTGTAGACATTGCAGGTGAGTTGCACTGTCGATGTTCTGTCAGAGTTTCATTAATTTTCGATCAGTACGACGCCTTTCTCAACGATTTTTTTATAGCGTAATAAATAGTCGATTTTGACGGAGACGTAGTTGAACCTTTTCAACTTTCAAACAAGCCATTGTTCTACCCTCAGCCTTCATTTGAAATTTGAAGGGAAGAACACATTGATTTCATGCACCGGTTTCTTCCCTCCTTGGTGGGTCTTCTCGTACCCCTTAAAGAAAATAATCTCCATGCATTCAGTTGCAGTCATTTTCAGAAAACCGCTTAGATTTGCCTCTTTAGGACGCTAGTGTTTTTTTTTTACATACATGTAGAACAGTAACTATATTAACGATAGGTTGATTTTTCCCACAAACTTGGGACGACCCACCAAGTGGGGACAAAATCGGCGACCGGCTTCAAGGTATCATTCCTTTGAAAACCTTGTTGGAAAAGTAGGTTAACCAGATGGAAAATTTTTCACGTTTGAACTTCATATTGTTGAAACTATTCTTGTATACAATAGGTTACTTTTCTGTATTGCAAAACGCCTTCTGATGGAGTTCCAGCACAGAACAATGGTCACCACAGTTTCAGACGTCGTAGAATCAAATTTGTATCATCGCTACAGAGTTGCTAGTAATAAAAGTGTCAGTTTTTGTGATCCACCGTGCATTGAGCCTTAGACAGTAATAATGGTTATATTGCATTTAATTAAAATAGCTTTTCAGATCCTGTTATAGTGGTCTTTGTACTGCTTAGTAGCCGCCAATATGGAAATATTTCTCGAGTTTGATGTGCGTTCATACTGGAGGGGGAAGAGTATGCATCAGTAGTTGATTGCCTCTAACACAGTTGTACAACATGCATGTGTGTGTGTACTCTTCACCGTCGCAATATTGTAATGAATAAGTGCTGTGAACAAATATAACTGACCGATCTGTACAAAATACAACCGATTGAACGAGCAGCGGCTCAGCTCTTTGCATGCGTGACTGCGGTAGGTGCCAAATGCGATCGGTCAGTCGGTAATCATACGTCTAGGAAAAAAAGCCCCGGAGGGAAAAACTCTAATAGGGAAAAAACCTGAAGAAGAAATCCACCTGTAAAAGCCCCTCCAATCACTTAAAGTGTATTTAATAACTCAACTGGATTATTTTCAGGTACGCTAAAATTTTAAAGAGCTTTAATATTTGATGTACCTGATATTTTTAAGTACGTTAATATTTATAAGTAGCTTAATGTTTTCAAGTACATAGTGATTTCTAAGTACCTTAATACTTTTCAATGTGTTAAATTTTTAAGTATATTGCCTCTATTCGGTAGCATAATTCTGCTGCACATAAGCGGCAATTCGGTATGAATATGTTTCGTTTTGAAAAAAATGATAACTAGTTTATATACCAGTTTTGTTGTTCATTCTTTCTGTACGTCATATCCAACTTTCTCAGTTGGTAAATAAATGCAGTAGATATTTAACGTCTGAAATTAAATAAATATTGCTAGCAGCAGATTCTAAGCAAAGTACCGTGCGACGATAGTGACCGACAGAAATTTGGGGGAGAACATTTCTTTTCATCTGGTAACTAACAAGGTAAAACTAAAGTACTCTAACTTTTTATAATACCAACGTGACATAACCTAAGCTAACATCTGTATCTTAGCTTGATCAAACCTTGCCTTATCTTGTTTTTACATATCCATCTCGCTATTTACCCTCTTCTAAACCTGTCCATGCTTGACTTAAACTGACCTTCTATTCTTTGGCCTTATGAAAATATCTACATACTGAGACATAGTTCGAACTAGTTGGCCTCATATTTTATCACTTTTTCAACTGAATTTCATCAAAATAAGGAATTAATGAATGGTAACGTAACCCTGACCTAATCAAATCTAACTTAGTCTAATTATACATAACGTTATGCAACCTCTTCTTACCTAGCCTACCTGACTCAACTGGCCCTACTCTGATCTAACCTAACGCACCCTTAATTAACATGACCTAAACTATTTTAGCGCAACCTAAGAGCTTATTCGATAACCAGGCAAAATTAGGCATTCCATGCTTGACTTATCCGGTCCTACCTGTAGAGATAGATGCGCTGGCTTCGACTCGTTAACCCTTAATATGCGCTGACAGCTATGCCAAGATTACTAATAGTTTTCCTATGATGCTACATAGTGGCTAACAGCCCTCAGGGGCATATTCTGGCGGGCCCTTTCCCTGCCACAATATGTTTGGGCATCACGCACCCAAGGATCCCGAGTGTCTTCTCCGCAGGGGATGTAGCATCTGGCCGCAGTTCCTGCTGACAAGGTTAGTTTTGTAAAGTTAGGTAGGTTCTCTACTTTCCTCGTTCTGTCCCGTGAGGTGGGCTGTCGATCGAGATAGCCGACCTGGTACGCAGGACATCTCTAGTCTCTCTCGTGTGGAAGGACACAAAGGTGTCCGACCACTTGAGTGTCTCCTGCTATGCTTTGCGCCTTGTTTCCCTGCCCGTGTAGTAGCGCACGTGGCCACCACGCCTACCCATTATGCGGTATTTGAATACTGCACAAGTAGTTTCTCTGTTGAAACGCCTGAGTTGCAGCTACGGAGGTTAAACAAAATATATAATAATAATAACATAGCAGCTAACATGTTAATTGATAACCATTAGAGAGATTGCTACAGAAGTGTACAGTTTTCCGTCTAGGGCGTGGACCGAAAAAACGCATCCAGTTTAGGACGGCCAATGCCTATCAGATGTAGCGGAGGTCGATGGGGGTGGGGACAGAACCAGAAGTTAGCGGGGCCCAGGAAACCGAAAGTAGGCGGAGTTGAGCCCTAGACTGGAACTGGTACAATTCGGCAGGGTTCCCTCTAATACTAATCTTAATAACCGCGTTGTATACGATGTCGTATACGTTGTAATACTATTACCCATTCTTGAAATCGCCACCTACGCGTTAAGACTTCCAAAATACCCCAATCTCTCCTTTTAAAATAGACTTTTCAGTTTGCTCAGCGAAATCGGATTGCTTCTAACGCTTGCAACACGATTCATAGTTTAGAAGCCAAGGTTCCTGTTTCAAGATTAGGAGATTTTTTTTAATCAAACCTTGAAATTTCAGTTTAGATGGCCACTGTAACGCTCTCGATCTTAGCCTATACTTGACAAATCTCTAACTTGACTGTGATCTAGGTATTTCAAAATAGCTAAGTGGGCTTAAGAAATATGGTCTCGGCGTTAGGCGAAGATTTTTTTCCCCGCCGATGTTATTTTCCTGGTATCGTATTTCCATCGGGACTTTTTCCAGTTTACAAATACTGCTTTCCACACTCGTAAATGTTGGCATAGAATGCGTTGCCGGATCCGTGTACAACCCTGCAAATTCGTACGCATTAAAGTCAAACGTCCACAGCTTTTTGAGCAGCGTTTTTAATTAAAATCCTGGGATTGCTATCTGCTGCTTGTTAGTTATGCCGATTTTTTAACGGTAGGACGTATAAGTTTAATCGTAATAATAACTAGAGCACTCTGAGAACGCATACCGCCGCCAGTAAGGCAACGGTAACGAACAATTAAAATTAGTTCTGAGACCATGATTTCCATTCTTTTAGCATCAAAATTTAATCGGCACAAAAATTTAATCACTTGTGTCTTTCGACGGCAATAACAGCTTCTGCAATTTTCTTGAAAAACTGGTCATGAGTTTTCGAGTTATGTTGCTAACAAACATTCTAACAAGCATTAGTCAAACACACATATAGACCAACCGATCATTACCAAAATATGACCATTTATGTCTTTGAACATCTCTAAACTTCCTGTAAATTTCATAAAGATCCATCCATAGCTATTTGAGTAATTTTGCTAACAAACAACAAAGCAAACACAGACTCATAAAAACAAGCAAAGAAACAGATCATCAGAGAAATTTGGTAATTCATTCTTCGTGATATGCATACGGAACAACTCATGTAAAGTTTATAAAAATCTGTCCGTAACTTTTTGAGTTATGTCAGTAAGAAAACAGGTAAACAAACTAACGGTTGAACGGATTTTCGCCAATGTAACTCTAAATCATCTCTTACTCCTAATATGCCTAAAAATCCCTGTATATTTCGTAAAGATCAGCCCATTCATAACTTTTGAGTTATCTGGGTGGCAGAAAAAGAAACAAACAATATCAGACAAACAGAGAGATAGACAAAAAGCAAGACAAACACGACAAAAAAGCATAACCTCCTTGGTGAGGTAACATGGGTACTGGGTAGTCAATTTTCGTTTTCAAACAAGAATTACATTTCTAATTATGATTTGCCCACATGAACCTCAGATTAATAACATACATGAGAGGGCTAAATAAACATTAATTTGCTAGCTCTCCGTTCCAAGGAGGTACAACACACTGAGACATATTTCGATGCACGTGGGTGTTTCACAGAGAAGCATTAGGATGCTCGTAGGTGTTTCATGGCGAGTAGTTTGGTGTGTCGTTGCAACAGACAAAAAACATATTTCCGCAAAAAGAAAGTGAACAATTAAAAGCTTTGTAGTTTCGTTACACGAGCGAAACGAAACGCGGTTACTTACTAATGCGCAGATCGTTATTGTAATTCGAAAGTTCGCCTCTTGAGGTCCATCAAAGTTGCCTGTTTTGGATGCATCTAGGTGCATCATCGGCTTTGTCCCTAAACCGAAGCACATAAGTGTATCAACGTGACCAAGTGCATCATAGGGCCCTATATGGATCGTCTTTATGATGCACTTTCGGGTTTCGGACAAAAATGCATGTAATTTTGATGCACTCATGTACATCAAATTTTCTCTCAGTGTAATGTTTTCGCCGAGTTCGACTCTTTGTCTCGTTCTTTGTCTGTCTGTCACCAAGATAACTCAAAAAATTATTGACAGATCTTTACGAACTTTACAAGAAATGTTATGTAGGTACGTTAGGAGGAACAGATTATTAACTTTTGGTGAAAATCTGCTCATCTGTTTCTGTTTGTTAACTCGTCTACCAATTTTCTCTTACTACCCCAACTCAAAAACTTATGGACGGATTCTCATGAAACTTACATGAGTTGTTAGGTATACTACGAAGAGTAAATGACGAACTTTTTCGGATGGTCTGTCAGGTCGTTCGTTTGTTTGACTGTGTTTGAGTTTATACTTCTTAGCAAAACAACTCAAAAAGTTATGAACGGTTTGTCAAGAAAATGACAGAAGTTATTACTGTCAACAGACACAAATGACCAAAGTTTCCTGTCGATACAAAAGAAAAAATAATCTTAAGCTTAAACCCAATTTGAATGTTTCGTTACCGTGCCTTGCCTGGCGGAGGTATGCGCTCTCAGAGTGCTCTAGTTTTCTGTTGCTACTGAGATCTTTATGTTGTTTTTCATTTTATATTCCCGATTTATTTTTCCTATGCACAGTTTACTTCCTTGTATGAATTCCTTATTTTACTTTAGCGTAGTGAAAGTCCCTCACTTCCCTTCTTTCTTTCTTCCTTGCTTCCTCTACACAAGGTAGAGATTAAGGAGGCTTAAACTAAACTAGTGTGTATAATAATACTAATAAGTAATAGCCATCGATATACAAACATGTATTAAGTAATTACCTCTGAGGCAATTTGCAAATCTCTTGCTTTCCAGAGCACATTAGCTGCGTAGGAAATTGAACTAAGCCCTATTATCGGACTCTTTGATGTGCCGAGACAAGAAAATAACCTTACCGTTGGGAATACATTTACTGGGCAAAAATAAGGAAATTCTCTTAAAATTTAAAAGAGGTTGTATCATGGTAAATTTTTATTGCAGTATTTGACAGAATATAACTATTAAATTACCTTCAAGATTGTTGCACAACTCATTTTTTCCTAGAGTACTCCAAAGAGTTTAAAATTAAGACATGTTCGATTGGGCGCCAAACTTAAGCTTTATAGGCTTAACTTGTCTAAAATTTCAGACAGAAGATTCGGCTTTGTCACTTTTAATCATGTTGCAAGTGTTAGAAATTACGCTATTATGGTGAGCCTGCTGTAGACTCCATTTACAGAGCAAGATTGAATATCTGGAAGTTTCAAAGATAACCAAGTGATGGTCAAAGTCTGAAACTCCCTTCAACCAGAGTTCCTACGTAAAGTTTTGAAGAAGTCAAGTGTTGAAGGTTTAATCTTGACGCCCAATCGAACATGCGCTACGTTACCAAGAATTTTAATCTCTTGGCCAAGTAATGTAACCAAGGACACGTTCAACTGGGTCGTCAATATCAATCAAATCCAAACCCACACGACATGACTTGCCCGCAACTGTAGACAAGAACTCTGGCTTTATTACTATGAATCGTGTAAAGCCCGCTGCAGACGGTAGTCTTTTGTCCTTTGTTGTCACTTCACTGCGTTCGAATGCGTTGTTGTGTCTTTGTAAACAACAAAAAAGAGCACTGCTTAATGAGACGATGTTCGGTAAAAATTTGAAAAGACACAAGACACTGCACCAGCGACACGGGCTAATTAAGTCAGAGAATACGACGGTAAACATTTTATCGACACTTTCGGTAGACATGCAGTCGTGTTTGCATGGACAGCACGAAATATTCAAACGCGGTGAAGTGAAAACACAGGACAAAAGACTATCATCACTATTATTATTAAATCACACCAGACTGGCGACGTAGGAACGGAGAAACTCCATGAGGTTAACAAACCCCCACGCAACCAGCCCAGCGGGTGGAGAAAACAAAAGAATGAAAAAAAGANCAAACAATCATAATAACATTACTCAATTTGCCCCTAAATATAAGAAAACATCACGAATTAGAATTTTAAATTTTGAATTTTTACTCGTCCAACGGCTGGAATTTACCTTTGATCACGCATGGTTAGCCCGCGGAGGAAATCTCGGTGCGATCAATTTTGACTACTGATCACGGTTAATTGTTATCAGAATCACGTAAAAAAAAGTGGTCACCAAAACGCGCGGACCATGCCAAATCAGGCGGAATCATGCGCAAGGTACTCACAAAAAGACGTCGCTAATAGGGAAAATACAATGGTACGATACGAATTTCACTCAGTGAGAGAGTCTTAAAGCTTTTCGGGTTAACTATGATGCGCTCGAGAAGAGTAAAGAAGACGACGAATGTCTTTGCATAGCAACCATGGAAATTAGTCTTGTAGTCTGCAGTTCAAATTCAAAGCAAACAAAGATTAAGAAATAATCTGCCATGGGATTTTTCGATTGTGGTATGGCAGGTTGCGGTGAAAATAGGTACTGATGCGATATGACACTTTTTATAAACGCACATAATGAGACACCGGCTGGCGAAGAGGGGGAGGGGGCTGGCCTACCATGCTGAGCGGCTGGGCCCCCCCCCAATATTTTTGACGTTCCGCCGCCCCTGTGTATACGATGTGGTATACGTTGTCTAAAGAATACTATTACCCATTCTTGAAATCGCTGCCTACGCGTTAAGACTTCCAAAATACCTCAATCTCTCCTCTTAAAATAGACTTTTCAGTTTACTCAGCTTCTAACGCTTGCAACATGATTCATAGTTTAGAAGCCAAGGTTCCTGTTTCATGATTCGGAGATGTTTTTTAATCAAACCTTGAAATTTCAGTTTAGATGGCCACTGGAACGCTTTCAATCTTAGCCTATACTTGACAAATCTCTAACTTGACTGTGATCTAGGTATTTCAAAATAGCTAAGTGGGCTCAAGAAATATGGTCTCGATGTTAGGCGAGGATTTTTTTTTCCCCGCCGATGTTATTTTCCTGTTATCGTATTTCCATCGAGACTTTTTCCAGCTTACACATACTGCTTTCCAAACTCGTAAATGTTGGCATAGAATGCGTTGCCGGGTCCGTGTATAGCCCTGCAAATTCGTAGGCATTAAAGTCAAACGTGCACAGCTTTTTGAGCAGCGTTTTTAATTAAAATCCTGGGATTGCTATCTGCTGCTTGTTAGTTATGCCCATCTCTTAATGGTAGGACGTATAAGTCTAATCGTAATAATAACTAGAGCACTCTGAGAACGCATAACGCCGCCAGTAAGGCGACGGGAACGAACAATTAAAATTAGTTCTGAGACTATGAGCACCAAAATTTATAGCCGTGTTTTTAAATTAGTGAACACAGAAAGCTGCCGTTATTGTCGAAGACGTTAAAAGAACTTTTTGACCAGTACTCAAAAGCTCAATACAACGATTGTTTGTAAGTGACAAGCATTAGTCAAACACACAAACAGACCAACCGATCATTACCAAAATATGACCATTTATGTCTTTGAACCCCTAAAAATTCCTGTAAATTTCATAAAGATCCATCCTGAGTCAATTTGCGTTTTCAAAGAAGAAGTACATTTCTATTTATGGTTTGCCCACATGAACCTCAGAATAACAATCTACATGAAAGTGCTACATAAACATTAATTTGCTAGCTCTCCGCTCCAAGGAGATACAACACACTGAGAAATACTTCGATGCACGTAGGTGTTTCACAGAGAAGCATCAGGATGCTCGTAGGTGTTGCACAGAGAAGCATCAGGATGCTCGTAGGTGTTGCACAGAGAAGCCTCAGGATGCTCGTAGGTGTTGCACAGAGAAGCATCAGGATGCTCGTAG
>LQNS02000224.1:5112027-5122587 GCA_001587735.2 Parhyale hawaiensis
GTAGGTGTTGCACAGAGAAGCATCAGGATGCTCGTAGGTGTTGCACAGAGAAGCATCAGGATGCTCGTAGGTGTTGCACAGAGAAGCATCAGGATGCTCGTAGGTGTTGCACAGAGAAGCATCAGGATGCTCGTATGTGTTTCATGGCGCGTAGTTTGGTGTGTCGTTGCAACAGACAAAAAAACATATTTCCGCAAAAAGAAAGTGAACAAAAGCTTTGTAGTTTCGTTACACGAGCGAAGCGAAACGCGGTTTACTAATGCGCAGATCGTTATTGTAATTCGAAAGTTTGCCTCTTGAGGTCCATCAAAGTTGCCTGTTTTGATGCATCTAGGTGCATCATCGGCTTTGTCCCTAAACCGAAACACATAAGTGTATCAACGTGACCAAGTGCATCATAGGGCCCTATATGTATCATCATGATGCACATTCTCTTTATGATGCACTTTCGGGCTTAAGACAAAAATGCATGTAATTTTGATGCACTCAAGTGCATCAAATTTTTTCTCAGTGTAATGTTTTCGCCGCGTTTGACTCTTTGTCTCGTTCTTTGTCTGTCTGTCTGTCACCAAGATAACTCAAAAAATTATTGACAGATCTTTACGAACTTTACAAGAAATGTTATGTACGTTAGGAGGAACAGATTATTAACTTTTGGTGAAAATCTGCTCATCTGTTTCTGTTTGTTTACTCGTCTACCAATTTTCTCTTAGTACCTCAACTCAAAAACTTATGGACGGATTCTCATGAAACTTACATGAGTTGTTAGGTATATTACGAAGAGTAAATGACGAAATTTTTCTGATGGTCTGCCAGATCGTTCGTTTGTTGGACTGTGTTTGAGTTTATACTTCTTAGCAAAACTACTGAAAAAGTTATGAACGGTTCGTCAAGAAAATGACAGAGGTTATTACTGTCAACAGACACAAATGACCAAAGTTTCCTGTCGACACAAAAGAAAAAATAATCTTAGGCTTAAACCCAATTCGAAAGTTTCGTTACCGTGCCTTGCCTGGTGGAGGTATGCGCTCTCAGAGTGCTCTAGTTTTCTGTTGCTACACAGATCTTTATGTTTTTTTTCATTTTATATTCCCAATTTTTTCCCTATGCACAGTTTACTTCCTTCTATGAATTCCTTATTTTACTTTAGCGTAGTGCAAGTCCCTCACTTCCCTTCTTTCTTTCTTCCTTCCTTCCTCTACACAAAGTAGAGATTAAAGAGGCTTAAACTAAGCTAGTGTGTATAATATTACCCGTAAGTAATAGCCATCGATATACAAACAAGTATTAAGTAATTACCTCTGAGGCAATATGCATATCTCTTGCTTTCCAGAGCACATTAGCTGCGTAGGTAATTGAACTAAGCCCTATTATCGGACTCTTTGATGTGCCGAGACAAGTAAATTACCTTACCGTTGGGAATACATTTACTGGGCAAAAATACAGAAATTCTCTTAAAACTTAAAAGACCTTATATCATGGTAAATTTTTATTGCAGTATTTGACAGAATATAACTATTAAATTACCTTCATGATTGTTGCACAACTCATTTCTTCCTAGAATACTTCAAAGAGTTTAAAATAAAGACATGTTCGATTGATCGATAAACTTGATCTTTATAGGCTTAACTTGTCTAAAATTTTAGACAGAAGATTTGGCCCTGTCACTTTTAATCATGTTGCAAGTGTTAGAAGTTACGCGAATATGTTGAGCCTGCTGTAGACTCCATTTACAGAGCAAGATTGAATATCTGGAAGTTTCAAAGATAACCAGATGATGGTCAGTGTCTGAAACTCCCTTCAACCAGAGTTCCTACGTGAAGTTTTAAAGAAGCCAAGTCTTGAAGGCTTAATTTTGACGCCCAATCGAACATGCGCTACGTTACCAACAGTTCTAATCTCTTGGCCAAGTAATGTGACCAAAGACACGTTCAAGTGGGTCGTCAATATCAATCTAAGCTAAACCCACACGACATGACTTGTCCGAAACTGCAGACAAGAACCTTGGCTTTATTACTATGAATAGTGTAAAGCCCGCTGCAGACGGTAGTCTATTGTCCTTTGTTGTCACTTCACCGCGTTCGAATGCGTTGCTGTGTCTGTGTAAACAACAAAAAAGAGCACTGCTTGCTGAGACGATGTTCGCTAAAAAGTTGAAAAGACACAAGACACTGCACCAGCGACACGGGCTAAGTCAGAGACTACGACGGTAAACATTTTATCGACACTTTCGGTAGACACGAAGTCGTGTTTGCAAGGACAGCACGAAATATTCGAACGCGGTGAAGTGAAAACACAGGACAAAAGACTATCGTCTGCAGCGGGCTTTACGGGTGTTGCAAATAATACGGGTGCATTGAGCTTACTGAAATCTGAATATTACGAAGAACGATTTAGTTATTAGAAATCTCGCATGTGATCGATTGAAAGTCAACGACTCAAACTTGAATCAGCGGGGGCGTAGGGCACCTGTCTGAAGAATCGCACTAGTCAAGCCCCAAAAGCCCAAGTTCACTGCCCAATCGAACCCACCGCACGTTAGCTACCGTGCATTAACTTATGAAATGCTCCTATAAGCACTTTGTATGAAATGTTTTCAGTAACCTCATTTTTTTGTATTCGTGCAAAAATATTCTTTTGCAGGTAACAGAGGGTCAAATTTTACATTTCTCTTGGACTGTATTTATTTTTCAATGGCGCTCTTTGACAGATTTTAAATACATTTAGAAGATTCCACCACTTTTTTTCTAGCATTTGTTATAGGATGTTTTCATTATCTTTTTTACTCCAATAGGTTTACAAACTATTCGTATATTCCATTTTTTATACGGCATGCAATTTTGCAGGGATATTGTTGTATGCACTTTCCCTTGCATCAGTGGTTCTATAAGAACACCTTTTTATTACGTCATGTTATTGAGGCACGGTAAGTTAACCTCATTAGAGCTGCTCTTTGTCTATCGTATGTATCACTATGAGCAAGACTTGCAACAGTTTTGTGGATTTAATGTAGTTGCCTTTTACTAAAACGGTTCCTCAGGATGATCATGTACATTACTTTCCTTATGCAAGGCGTTCCATCTTCCAGCGGCATTCTTATGTCACTTCGGTCTCTCTCCCTCCTGGAATCCATCATAAATTTTTTTCAAAAGTATTTGTCCCCACAGCAGCTCATCGAGAAGCATCGCATTCACTAGCTGATGTATGGGCTTCTGTTGAGTCTGCGGTGCAAAAAATGTGCTTATGGTCCCTGCACCGTCAAATTACGCGCCAACTTCCGCTCCAGAATTGCTTGCGTGCTCGCCAAGACGCATTAGGCTGTCGCCACGCTTTAGTTGTCTGGGGAGAAAGCAGATGCTCGTTTTTATGACATGCACCAGATATGCGCGACCGAGTCGTGTTGCCGTTGCTTTTATTATTTACTTACATCATTTAAACTTTCTGAGCCTGACTGTGGGACGGCAGCATGTGATGCTGGATCACCACGCCAATTCTTGTTTTTTTTTTGCAAGCCTAATTATTATTATTTCATTGTTACTTCTCTGCATAGTAATTCTTTGCTTCATAGCTCGATCAACTGTCTCTGTGTTCCATTAAACATACCAGTAGGTTTCTTTAACCTTCAGTAAGTTGCTTTCTACTTATAGTGTTCCATCCCTGTGACTTACATAAAACTGTCCCATCATCAACTCTTTCGTCTAACTTCACTTCCTTCCACATGAATAATTCTACTGCAGCCGTCTTGGCCAGTTCTTCCTTTTCTCTCCCAAACAAGACTTGCTGCACCCACGCATATCCTCGCTGGTCCAGTGTTCGAACGCTGCCGGGTCTGACCTCATAGCCTTTTTTGATTCCCTTCGCATTCCCGGAACATTGACCGATGTTCCTGGAATGTGAAGTTAATGAAAAAAATTATACGAGGGATTTTTCGCGTTTTTTATCAACTCGCTATGTCCTCTTCCTCTTAGAATCCTTAATTACAACGCCTAGTTTTAAAGAGGCTTGAGCTTCTCAGTAATTCAGTCATTCACAAGCCTAAATTAATGTAGTACTGCGAATTATAGGCATTGTTGTCCCTGTTATTCTGCTCCCTTTCGCTTGCATTAATTATCCTGTTCCTGTTATCTATGCTATTTTACTCCCAATATTCATACCGGATTGATCTTGAAGCAATATTAAATTGTGCCTGTATTTCATACACTTTAAGCGAAATTATTCGCGATGACAATTGGTAGTTATATGCACCCTCCAATTATACATAGTAATGTTATGTTTATTGTCTTTCATGAAGTGCTTCTAATTGCAAAACTGGGTGCAACCCTCTATCATTTTTTTGATTAGCATCTTATTTATTTATAGGAACATTACCCTTTGCAGGAACCTTCTTTACTTTGAAATAAACTTCAAAACTGCTGCTCATACTTGAAAAATGATTCTGAAAAAACGAACCTGCAATAAAGCCTGACGCGCTAGCGTTTAGCACAAAATTATCAATCTTTCTTCATCCTGAACCTTTTCCTCTCCCTTGAGAAAAACTGAAGTCCAGCAGCATCTGGCGTCCTCTATAGCTTGATAAAGAAGCAGGAGCATAACTGCCTAACTGCCAGGCAACTATAGGAGTACAAACTTCTGTCGGCATCCGGCGACCGCTTCCCCAGACCTCCCGATATAATATTGACATTTAAGACATTACAAAAAAGGCGAGCCTTTATTAATAATGCCGCCATTTTTCTTTTGTGAAAATTCCGAATCAGTCGAAGCTTTTGCCCAAATGTTTGACATATAGCCGGCCTTTGATGCACTCTTACCGTAGACATGTGCCTCCTTGGTTCATATCATTGAAATTTGAAGCTCTTAATCAATTATCATCAAGTGTTCACTGGTTTGCGTGCGGCGCATCACCGGCTAGCCAGGGTATAGCGCCCAATCATCAAGTGCGGGACTCACCTTAGCAGAGGCAACTCCAGGTCATTACTGTCATTGGATGCCGCCAAAGAATTTCGCGGAGCGCCTCTCTATTAAAAAAGAGTATAAGTTGTGCTCAATATTTCCAGCTCCCAATGCATGCTTTATACGTTATCAGGCAGTGTGAGGCTAAGTCAAGAACTTTCCGGAAATGGAAGAAAAGCTGTACAGAAAACTTATAAGCTCATAGGATGGTGCAAAAGAATGTATTGCTATGGAATGAGGGACTGTTCCTCCACTGCTTGATTCTGCCAACTTAAGAATAATTTTTTTAAAATCCTTTTGATAAGAATAATCAGTTATATACCAAAAGCAACATTAGGTACTGGAGTAATTGCAAGTGCAGTGTAGTGTTAAATTTTCATTAAGTTAATTTGTTGTACTATAGTGGGGACCGCACGAGGTTCAGTGCAAATGGAAATGAACGTTAGACCTTTATCCTTCGTAACTGATTATTGGAGATAACACTTTGTAGATTTAAATTTAACAAAAACTGAAGCCAGTACTTAATCTTTATAATATTTCATGAATTGATTTCCAGCTGCTATAAATCGGTACTACGTCTTATATAGCCACGATATTCAATGAAATTAGCTGGGAACTGGCGATCTGATCGAGTCATGTTTCCTGGCAACTGTTTGACGTAGCTTCGTGCGGCTCTTACCGTTACTAACTACACACAAATATTCATTCACTTCACAAAGAGAATAAACAGAGTGCTGGAACTCCACTGCATTATGATGCAAAAGTACATTTGCCTATGGGTTCCAAATACGGCCTACATGCTCAACTTCAATTACTAATCATCCACGTATCTTTTCGAGCGGTTCATATGATTCTGTGGTATGAGCCTTGATGTGATGCAGCTCCATCACATAGTATTTGTTGGCCTACAAGAACATTAACGAGTGCGTCACATAGACTATAACTGTGCACGTTTTAGAAAAAAACTAGCGTCCAGCACTACGCAACGACGTAGCAAGTGCCACCCTGATTATTATGACAGTAGCCAGACGCGCTTTTGCTATCACTTTTTTTAAGTGGTTGCAACACTTCATAGCGTAATGCCTTACCTACTTTATTCAACGCAATGATAGAAACAGAGGAGCTGAAAATGTTTACTGTCGTCTCAGTAATATCAAGGTGACAGTTCATTGCTCTTAAGACCATTACACTACTATGCGAGTTCTTCATTATTAAATATTTACTACTCAGCATCAAATGAAATATTAACAACCACTTAATATCAAGCAGCCAAAAGGCACTAATCTCACATAAGCAAAAAGTAATACCATACGAGTAGTGATACTGTTTTCGTTTGCTGTTCGGTTGTAAGTCTGTTTGTTTGTCTCTTTGTCTGTCAACCCAAAAAGAGGCAGAATGAATTGAACCATCAAAACAATCTTTTTCAGGCAGTAAAGTGGGTTGACTGAGATGTGAAAAATGCCCAGAATCTATAGTTAGCCGGCCATCAGCAATGACGGCGCTGAAATCATAACTCCCCTCCTCACACCTTACCGCGAGTGAGGGTCTTACGCCTCGGGCCGTTCTAGTTTACTTTTTACTTATTTGGTATTAAATGAACTATGAAAGCCACCGACTATCGTGCAAGCATGAAGTAGAGCGAGTTACACATTGTTGCTTAGTTAAAAATCATAAAAACTACAGTATTAATAATTACTAGCGGGACCCGTGCAAATTCCACGGTTAAAGATGTTTTCACCTACTTTCGTTTGACATAAGGCAGTGCTCCTGTAATTAAACCTACCCCGTTTAATCTAAAGTCCACCTGACGAACCCCCGTCAACCTTAACACACCTTGTCTAACGGACTCTAGCCTCTCTCACATTTGAATCTTGCATAGAAACTTCTCAAAATGTTCTCCTTTATTTATGCATGCCTTTTGTACGCTCTGTTTTTCACTGTTTACAGATAATTTAACCGATCATCATCTTACGCGTTTCAATTTTTAGTCAGCGTGTCCGATTCTTTTAACGACTACAGAACCCATGGCTATTGATCAGCAGCCCATGATTTTCCTGCTCTCATTGACGCGATAGATATACAACAAACAGACTCGGCCAGTCTCTAGAGCAGCCTAACCTTCTGTTCTCAAGATGTCATTGTATGTTCTTAATTAGACAACGCACAGTTGCTTGAAAGAATACCTTAGAGCCGATATGTCCAACACTACCCGCTCCATTCTCCAGCAGCGTATCCTAAATACGTATCTACGTATCTGGCTGGCCTTATTAAGGTCGTCGAACGCCACAAGCAAAGCGAACAAAATATGTTGTGAAAGAAATGAAAGGCGGTGAATAAGATACGAGTGAAACGATCTTCATGTCTTCGCTTTGAAAGGAACTGAAATTTTTTTCAAGGAGCGCTAAAGAAGACAGCTATGGTTGNAAGGTCGTCGAGCGCCACAAGCAAAGCGAACAAAATATGTTGTGAAAGAAATGAAAGGCGGTGAATAAGATACGAGTGAAACGATCTTCATGTCTTCGCTTTGAAAGGAACTGAAATTTTTTTCAAGGAGCGCTAAAGAAGACAGCTATAGTTGAACTGCGTTCCAGCGAAAGTCGGAGCTTCTTTCAAATTGAAGTTCCCCCTACCTAATACTGAAAAGCGCCACCGACAGATACATGGACTTCCGGATGTACGGACGGAGCTTCAAACAAAATTTTAATAATTATTGACTACTAGGTAAGGAAATAACTGCACAATTGATTAGGATGTATTTAGGCCAAGGAGCTTCAATGGGAGGAGTACGCGCAAGCCTTCCCTGGGCTAGTAAACACATGGCTTTGTCACGTGACTGAAGCTGGCGTTTGGAGATCTTAAACTGGTTGAAGTGGCAGTGGTCTGCACATATAGTTAAGGAAGATACAGACAGGCAGTTCTTCAATATTTTTGCGAGACAATCGTGTCTGAAGATTTAAATCCCACTGCTCTCCCTGTTACTTTCATCATAAGCTGGTATGCAGGATACAAGTTTCCTTTACATAGGCACTTCCATCCGCTCGGAATTTTGTCAATGGTTAATGGCTGCAAAAATTTGAGCTGAGGATTCATTCCTACGTCAGGCAATGCCTCACGTAGGCAATGCCGCTCTCCGATTGGATAAGCCACTCGGCCAGTTTAAGGGAAAAGTTTACTCGCAACGCTCCCGTAAGATAAATAGATAGGGTGTACTCCTCTCTATTAGAACCTCCTTGATTTACGCATATCAAGTTTGTTGACACTACTGCTCAGTAACGTAACCAGCAAATATTCAGCGAGTCAGATATTCTTTTTTATTTTAGTTACTTATTCATCAATAGAAGAAGTGTTGTTAAGCAAGTTTCCTTTACGTACGTGTGGTATCTCAGAGCGCACTAGTACTGGCAACCGAAGACCGTTAAGCGTCAAGTTTATGTTGTCCTCATTAGGAGGCCACTGAACTCATCGCTCTCGGAGTCATTAGCCGCTGAGGCTTCCGGGCTTCCTGAATAAATTTCTAGAGTGAGATCCTAAATGTCGCATACTCCCATTAATTTCCAAGATTTAAATGGCAGGATCTCCTTTATCCGGAAAATTTCGGATACAGAACAGGAGGAAGTTTATGGAGATCAATGCCGCTCTAGTCGTTGCCCTAACACTTTTCCTTAATGAAGACTCAAGCTAATTTCGTTGCAGAGTATCTATTTCAAATTTATTATGTAGAAGGTTCTTATCTCGAGATACCTTTGGCTTGCAGAATTTGAAGTACTTTGAAGTGGAAATGTAATTACTGTCTACTAATTGGCCCCTGATACTGGAATATTGCACAGTGATTTTACAATTATTTTTCTTTTAAGGATGAGGTAAATAATATACCTAGTAAGCATCAAGTGGGAATATGATTAGAAGCATTATATGTGACAGAGATGCTGGATTAATTTACTATAAGACGAATGATGAAGCTAAATGTATCACACAGGAGGGAACGATTATACGCATCGTAGTAGTTGTTTTAGCTTCGAAATATTCTGTCATATTATTGATATACGGAATGATTTTATTTTGCAAATTAAGTAAAACGTAAAGTGCACTCAACCCAAGTGCGGAAAAAGAGGAGCGAAAAGACATTTAAATATAAATTGCTTTAAGTCAATTAACTTTAAAGTTCCCCCAACCTCAGCTCAAGTTTCAATGAGAAAAAAGAAAAGAAAGAAACCGAAAACGACGGAGCCTCGACGTGATGTGATCTCTGCAGAATACCTTCGTGTTTTTGAGGAGTTTCTTTGACATAATACATGGCCCTTGTTTCTCTTCTCTTTTCTGAATCACCTTTCTTGTGAAGAAGGAGGATGTGGATGGGGAGACTGCGGATGGCCAAGATATGCACTGCATTGGAGGTTGTGCATAGGGAAAATGTCAAGGAAGATTCTGGATAGGGAAGATGTGGAGAAAGAGCTTGTGGAGAGGGAGGGTGGGGAAGGGGAGATTGTGGATAAGGAGATTGTTTATTGGGTGGTTGTGGATAGGGAGGGTGTGGAAAGAGAGGATGGGGACAGGGAAATTGAGGATAGTTAGAGTTTAGATAGAGAAGTTGTGGATAGATAGATTGGGGATAGGGAGGTTGTTGATACGGAGGTTAAGAACTAGAAGGTTGTTGAGAGAGGGAGGTTAAAACTTTGGTAGACCAATCTTTTATTTAGAATATATGCTCCGTCCTGCTGTAAAGTGTTCTCGGCGGATGCATGGAAACCATCAATAGGATGTGAAGGGCAAAACTCCTTAACCCTTTGCCGTCCACAGCAAACACTACTTAGCGTAGGGTTTCGCAAGCTGCTCGCCATTTACAGAAATTCCTTCACGTTGCACTGCTAATACAGTAACCCTGATTGCCATGGCAACACACCTATTTTGCAGACTCTCATTATTTTCAAATTATCTTATTGACAAACCTCTACGAGTATGTGCTATATATAGCCTATAGGTATTAGTCAATAGACCCGATTTCGGGTCAGCAAAGGCATCAACAGCAGCCTATATTTATACTGAAGAACTATTTAATCAATGAGGTAAAATTTCGAAAATTTGCCATGTGAAGGGACAAAAGAACTTATAAATGAAGATGACCCTGTTACCAGTTATCAGACAAGGAAGGAACCGCATTAATTGCTTATAGCGAGGTCAGTACTGTCATAACCGCGAAGCGATATTGGCATATTTCCATAGCTAGCTCTAATTGCCAGCAAGATTATGTAATTGGGGTTTAAATTCAATCATACAGTGCATGCGTCGTTACCGTCAATCAGAATTATTGTTAATAAAGTTTCTAAACTTTCTATAGCGTGCATCACGCTTTTTCTGGAAACCATGGGGGTTTGGAACCGGGCTGCAGGAAATACGAGGTGCTACACGCGAACGGAGATAAAACAGCGAGAGTTTAGTAAATTTCATTTAAAAATGTCCCAAAGTCGAAGCGACGGAGAAGGGGATCAGAGTAAAAATCGAGAAGAGGAATTGTGTTTTGTTGTAGGAGCACTTCTTTGTTGTGAGTGAGAAGTCGCTGGAAATTTTCCTGTTAACTGAAACGGAAAGTGTTTCAGCTTAGCTGTAGTTAGA
>LQNS02000225.1:0-21133 GCA_001587735.2 Parhyale hawaiensis
ATATTCGTTAGACAAGCATAGAATCTGTTGACAGTGAGCCGTATGGGCAGCTCCTTGGCGGGCAGGNTTTTTTTTTTTTTGTTTCCTAGGTTTAATGTACATGTAGGCAGTTTTGACAGTATGTATTATATTCAATACAAAGTTCACTAGCTTCATTTTCGCAAATTGTTAGTAGTTTTTGGAGCACGCTGGAATTTGGAGCAGCAAGAACCATGTCATCAGCATAGCTTAGCGAAGCGTTCAGTTGGGTGTGAATATTTTCAATGAAGATATTAAAGAGAAGCGGGGAGAGTAACCCCCCTGCCTTATGCCATTAGTCATTCCAAACGCTGATGACATTGCTGTTCCCCATTTCACAAAGCACTTCTAAGTTTGGAACCAATACTTTAGTGTTTTACCGATGTAAAGGGATATTTGTTTCTCGATTATACACTTGAAGAGCGAGTAGTGGTGAACACCGTCAAATACAGCTTTAGCGTCTAGATAACAAAGGTTCGTGGGAAATCCACCGTCAATGAAGTGATTTATAACCTGTCTCAGTGTAAATACATCCATTTTCGTTCCATGTTCGGCTTTGAAGTCAAATTGGTTATCCGCAATCATCATGAATGTTGACATGCGTTTCTCTAGCACTTGTTCTACTACCTTCGAACGAGAAGTCTCCACTGCAATGGGTCTATAATTGCTCTTGTCTGTTACACATTTGGCTTTGCTTTTACGTATTGGTGATATTATAACTTTCATTACATCAACCGAGAGGAAACCCAAAGTATAACATCTGGTGAGAAAAATTGCAAGGAGCGTTACCGGCCTTGGGAGACTATATTTTCTGTAAATGCTTCAGCTGGGATATGATCCGCCCCTGATGCTTTGCAGTTGTTCCGTGAATTCCTTAGAGCAGCAGTCTTGCTGGCTCCTTGGTGTTCATTATGTATACTATCTGCAAGCTCTCCTCATTGGAAAACACTACAATCAACAATACCATCGATCTCATTTGGATAGAATTGATTAGTATATGAAGTGTGAGTGGTACTGCAATCCAGTCTTTAATTTGGAGCTTATCGCTTATCGCGCTGCTCTTCTTGGAACGTAAAACTGACTGCGAACCAGATTAATTAATGGTGGATTCGCTCGGGCACATTTCAAAGGCATTCATGAACTGCATTCAGATTGGAATTTAGACGGCTATCCCAATTCCCAATTGTTCACACACCTTACGAATTGATTGCGTAATTGAGTTTGTTAATGAAACGTAGACATAATTTCCTGAAAGATTGCATAAATAGGTATTGGCCCCCTATGGTAAGGTCTGATTTGAGTGCACCTTCAAGGTACGATATAGCCTATGACTAATAACGTACCAAATGTTTAAATGAAATGTAATGGGGTCAAAAATTTATGTCAATTGATCGTGGAGGAAAAAGATCATAGCTGTTAACAAGCCTTTTATACAATCTAAAGCCTGGCCCTCTCTATAATCTTTTCATGCCGTCAGAGCCCGTCACACATTCGAATAGTTTGTTGCTTCTTTGTAAGCAACACAAAAATGCACAATTCCATAGCGTTTTGATTCATTCTCGCTAATTGAAAATATATTCAAAAATTTACTAGTGACACTTGTTATAAGCCAGCTGGCATGGTGGCTAGCTTTTCAATAATTATTTTTGTCAACGTACTGCGGTGTTTACATTAAGCAACAAAGCGTTCGTAAACTGCTTGCTACGCAGGAAAAAAAAACTCTCGAATGGGAAGGAACCCGTCGTCATGCATGCATTTTCTTTTTATCCGCGTCCTCGTGAACGAGAGTTTTAGTTAAGATTTTATTTTATGGCTCAACCTTTTGGGTTGAAGATTTATATTGTAACAATATCGTTATACATACGTTGTCGATGTTTTCATGCTTTCAAAATTTCTTGGAATATCATGATGCTGCCATTTTAAACTGTTGTCGAGAATATTGAAACTTCTTATGTTAAGTTAAATTCACAACGTTGAAGTTGACGCTATATAGAGAGAAGTACATACTGTATTGCACCAGGCAAGCTGTCTATACAACGGTAACTAGATCGTAATATTGTAAGCGAGAATATAATGAATAATAGTCAGTATGCCTCGTAATTCTTAATCCTTTATTACTTTTGAAAAAACTTTTAGTTGAGGAGTTCTACTGACGTCGCCAGAATTAATTTAGGATTAAAAGTCTAAAAGTCTTAGCTCTTTTCTAAGAAGCTTATTATGCCAATTTGCTTGCTCACGTTAACGGAATGGAGTTTGATATTTCGACATAGCTTTACTGTAGACCATCAAAATTCTGCCCGGATTATTCAAATCGTGGAAATGTTCACGCTTTCCCAATTAAATTTGCCAGCTGAACTCAATTCCTCGAAAATTTTCCGTTAAGCTCCTAAAAATTATTTCTTACTTTAACTCATTTCTTTACAAACTGCGAGGTAAAAACATATATTGACAGAGCTTTTGGTCCGACTACCATTTTAAAGAAAAATCTAATAAATTAACCTCTATAGAAATACCGGCAAACGTAAAACTCGTTATTGGAACTGGTTGTTGTTGCATAGACACAGTTATTTATTTGTTCAGCTTTATCTTTTGCTTCTGTTCTATAATGGGAGTACGCTACATAAGGAGTCCTCACTGTAATACAAAAACTAAAGCACTCTGAGAGCGTATACCTCTGACAAGCAAGGCAATGCTACCGAAAATTTTAAATTGGTCTTCAAACCAGGATTTTCGTTTATCTGCGCCATATTTTGGTCACTGGTGCCTCTTAACATTAATAAAAGTCTTTAAATTTTTTCAAGTCCGTTCACAACGTTTTGAGTTATGCTCTGACAAACCATTGCTAAGCAAACAAACAAACAAACAAGCGATAAATGTGCATGTATTGCTCGTATTGATGCCGTGTGCAACATGTTTAGGGCAGAGCTGCCCGAGATTTCCATTTTTAATATTAACACAATTTAGAGAATTAGCATTTGGTTTGTAGAGTTCCACTGGTACAGTGCCTACACATTATTAAGGATATTATAGTGACACCATTTTTTGTTAAGACTGAAGCCGATGTAACAGGGTTAATGCGAAAAATACTAGATTATGAAACTAGTCCTGGCTCTGCGGGGGGGGGGAGAGGGTGGGCTGTTCGTGTACATTTCCCTTTTACAGCTCTACCATGTATTTTCCTATTCCATATGATGAGGACATTAAAAAAAGTTGGGTAGAACTTTCGCACCTGCTACATTTTAGTTTGGAAATCCTTGAAACATTCCTAACTAAATTATAAAGCTGGATTCTCCATTTTCTCTTTCGTTCGATTGCTAACTAACATATAGGAAAAAAACAAAGGATTCGTTTTGAACTGAGCTAAAAAAAAATTATGAGGGCAAAAATGAAAAATCCGGCTCTATAGTATTGTTAGGAATTTTTCAAGGATTCTATAACTGTCATTTTTTTTTAGCATGAAAACACACTGAGTTCTATTCTTTTGAAATTTCCCTTATCTTACAAACTAAGGCCTGGATCAAAACAGTTGCATTAGCAAAATGTGTTTCGTTGTCAAAAATACAGATACTTGTGCGTGCAAATTTCTGAACTGTCGGTCCGCAATCGATCATTTTGCCCCACTTGACCCCTCTCATAATGTACCAGATGTGAAAGTTGTACCCAATTTTTTTTCATGTCCTCATTATATGGAATAGGAAAATACATGTCATAGCTGTAAAAGAGAAATTTATACCGACCCCAAGACCAACATATAGCTAGTCAAACACACAAACAGAGCAGCCGCTCACCACTGAAATTTCATTTTTTGTGCCCTCTAGGATTTTCCATTATTTGTGTCCTCTAGGATTTTTCATTATTTGTGCCCTCTAGGATTTTTCATTAGTTGTGCCCTCTAGGATTTTTCATTATTTGTGCCCTCTAGGATTTTTAAAATTCCAGAAATTTGTAGAAAGATCCATTCATAACTTTTCTTTTTAGTTATGTTACTGGCAAATATAAAAATAAACGTAGAGACAAAAAAAAAAAAAGATCAGATCACCACAAAAATATGGCGATTTGTTTTTCGTAGCAAGCCTAACAATTTGTGCAAATATCATGAAGATCCGTCCACAACTCTTCTAGTTATGTTACCTCAAAAAGTAGAAAACAAACAAACGGTTGAACTGATCTTCACCAAAAAGTAATCATCTGTTCCTCTTAACATACCCAACAATCCCTGTAAATTTCGTAAAGATCTGTCTGTAACTTACTGAGTTATCATAATGACAGACAGACAAATATAATCAATGCGGAATAGGGACTGCAAGAGGATTCCACACTTTGGCCCATCCATCATGACAGTCAAGGGTAGCTCCAACGTCATTCGTAAAGAAAACACATTGGAAGTTTGTATTCGTGTACTTTTGTGCCCAAGCTATGTGTTTTCCTACTAGGTTTTGTTATCGGAGGCCTTGCGATAGGCTTAATGTTCCTCACCAGTTCATTCAAGACATTGCATCAGGTTTGCTGGACAAAAGAACGATGCCGGCTTGGTCCAATATGGCAACGCTTACGCTGTTTAAATTCTTGCTGACCTGTCTGCGTATATATATATTTTTTCATATTATGAGGTGGAAGGGTTCTCCTCGTGTTCTTATCTATCCTTAGTTTGGCGTCGGAGTTCTCCACGTATGCAGGCAGGCACCTTGGTTATGTTGGTTTAACTACCACCGCCAAGGAGGTTATGTTTTCGTTGTGTTTGCCTCTCTGTCTGTCACCAAGATAACTCAAAAAGTTATGAACCGATTTAGACGAAATTTACAGGGATTGTTACGTAAGTTAAGAGGAACAGATGATTAACTTTCGGTGAAGATATGTCTATCCGTTTGTTTGTTTGTTTGGCTGCCTCATTTTCTCAATACCATAACTCAAAAAGTTATGAATGGATTTTTCTGAAATTAACATAAATTGTTAGGTATATTACCGTATATAACAAAAATAAATGACCAAATTTTGGTAATGATCCGTTTGTTCGTTTGTTAATCACTGTTTTTAATTTTATGTTTGTTAGCACAATACCTCAAAATATAATGTATGAATCGCTATGAAATGTAAAGGGGTTGTTAGTGATGTTGAATGACATAAATGATTAAATTTTGGTGCAGATCGGTGTGTTCGTTTGTATGTTTGACTCATGTTTGTCATTACGTTTGTTAGCAGTGTAACTCAAAAAGTTAAGAGCGGATCTTCAAGAAAATTGCACAAGCTTATATTATTATCAGAAGGCACGAATGTTTATATTTTGGAGTTTATACAAAGAAAATTATGGCTTCAGAGCCAATTTGAATTTTTTGCTACCGTTGCCTCGCATGGCGGAGGTATGCGCTCTCAGAGTGATCTAGTTATTACAGAGGGTGAGGCTATAAATGCCTTTTTGGAAACAAACACCCGGGAAAGAGTTTATGTAAACCTTTGTTATACATGAACAAGATATCTAAATGACATTTCTCTCAGTGATTTGGCTTCTTGTGAAATACGTGACTACACGCTTAAAATCGTTATGTTAGAGAAATATTAGACATACATCTTGTATTTCTGACGCATGTTAGGCTAATTTCATTCAGTTATTGAATCTAACGTGATGGAAGTAACTCCATGGCCAAAGAAAAGTCAAACAGTGTCACTGTAGATCTGTCCTTTATCTTACCTTATAGAACCATGAGATTGTCACAAAATTGTTTAGGAGTTAGCAACTTTTGCTTGATACCTTCGATGTTGAACATACTGAAGATATGGCTAGTTCATGGTAGATAGTGAGGGATCTCTGGTATATGTAACTTCATCTTTCCTTTTCTTGGTCTTTGTCTATTGCTCACTGCTGCATGCTGCATACTGAAGGTACTCATAAGCATGTTCAGGTACTGTGAATGGCCGCCTTGGTCCTTCACTCAATCCAATACGCTGAGTTTCTTGTTCTCGCCATACAAAACATTAGCTTCCTTCTTACTAAGCCCAGTCACATCAAGATCCTGTTGGCGCTTATTCCATTCTGCAGTGATGCTGTCGTGACCTTGACCACTGGCACCATTTCACTGACATCATTTGAGGCATCTTGTCTGCGATGCTCCCTAGTCACCTTCAGTATATTGCCACGAGATGCAGCGTCCAAACTGGGCTTCATATTTAGTCCCTGATGAGTATCTCCACATTGCCTTTCCAAATGCACGTTGTGAACAGGAGCCTTGTTGATATTCTGGGTCTCTTTAGACTCTGGATGATCTTTATCAGATCCTAGAAAATTATATTTGCCCCTCTGAATACCTAGGACATCAGCTATTTTGCAAAGAATTTCGACACATTCACTGATATGCATAGCTGCCGTCTCTTTGATGGTTTCGACTGCATCCAGCTTGTACTTAGCCTTGACTGCATCAAAGACATTCTGAGAAATTCTCTGACTGTAAACTGCCGGAAGCAGAAGAATTCTTCATTGATTTCTGCATTCTGAAGATCACTCTGGAGCGATGCAAATAACTCCGCATGTCTCGTATGCGTTGCTTTGCTAAGCATAGTCTTTACATGAGATGGAGCAACAAGGTGCAAACCAAAGACGGCAACAGTAAAAAACACAATACATATTCACGAGCCAGCTTGCTAGCTTGGCTGTAATGTTCTCATGGCCTCTGGAATATCAGTGTCATCGACACTGCCTCGATCTGCTTCTTGGGGCTTTCCTGGTGCTCTTCATGGTATTAAATTACCTGAAAATAAACAAATATCAAGTTGACGGATGTATAAGAAGGAATTATATGAAGTCATTCCTATCAGTTCCAATGGCTGCTCGTGCATTGGGACCAGCCCCAGCCGCATTTGGAATGGAAGAATACAAATATAAAAATAGATCCCAAATAACAATCTTCTCGCATTCAAGACTTGAATTCAGCATAGAAAATAGTTTCTCCACCTATTGGTTTGAAAAAAAAAAATAAAACAACGGACCCCACTCAACACAGAGCACGAGCCGCCGCTACATATCACCATTTTAAAAAAGAGAGAAAGAATAAAGATTTCAATCTAAATTATACAATTGTAACTGACTTCTTCATTTGGTATGTCAACGTGGTCAGTTCAATGATGCTGCAAACTTAATATCATGTTGACGGTGTGACCTGCAGGAGATAAAAAATATTGTACCTATTTTGATATGGGCAATATATTAAGAAATTGCCGTTAAACGCAGTCACTTGTGACTTGCATCAATGCAAACATTGTACCTAGTAAATAATGGTTTGGTGTTGGGAGTGATCCAACGGTAACTTGATATTGTTAATGGTAAGTCAAGTTGATAGTTTTTCTTTAAAACAGGTAGACCATCACAAGTTAAATGAGCTGTTGAGTGATGAATTCAGTTTGATCACCTCAGGGTGCGCATGATCTTGATGATAAACTCTCCCTTTGTGTTATATCTAGACAAAATGAGCCCATCTGCGGTTTTCCCATATATGCCAGTGGCCATGGAAAGCCAATTCTAAATGTAAACAAAAATATATTTACAAATTTAGTTATTTTGCAGTTTAGCTTTAACACTTTCTCCACCTTCCTAAATATTAGGAGACATCCACCAGTCAACTTTTTTAAAACTATGCGGGAATAAAATATGGTTATACCGCGAATTACTGTATTAAAATTTAAGGCAACGTTTCGGCCTAGAACGTCGGCCATCTTCAGACATTAAAAGACAAAGTGTCATCTGTGAACATAAATGAGAAAATATAAATCTATATTTGTCACAACACAACTAAAATTTTGGAACTATTGTACTATTGCACTGTATGAACATATGACACATTAGCAGGTACTAGCTATAAATTGCACTAATCATTATCGCTGAGCTAAACACGTCCTAACACCACCACAGTCTGGCGTAAAGTGACTCGAGCCTTATATGTACGGAGCTGTCACGGCAAGACTTCACAACCTTCTAGTATAGTCTAAGAAAATTCTAGCCCTAGTCGTATTTAACGTTGAGAAAGTGTTAAAACTAAACTGTAAAGTGAATGCTGATATTCAATTCCTAAAATTTAGTTATTGTGGATATGTGGGGAATTTGAATTCATTCTCGTCCTTTTTTTTAAATTATAGCCCATCCCACTAGGGCTAAGTCTTTGGAAGTCCAACTTTCTTCAAGGCCTGCAACAATCCGCTTCTTTTAAGTCTGTTAAGCGTCTTCTTCTGTGCATTTTCAGGGGCCTGGAATAAAGGGATTATCACCCTCGACCGAAGGGGGAGAGGTGCTAATGTCTTCTCTGAAGATTTAAGTAAATGTGTATATATGTCTGTCCACCCAAAAAAAGGCTGAAGGAGTTGAACAATGTTCTTTTTTTGCAGGGAGTTTGGGGTGTTGACCTAGATGTGACCAATACCAAAAAAACTAGAATTAGATGGTCTTCAAAAATGTCTACCGAACAAAGGCTAAATGAGTTGAGTCGTAACAATATTTTTAGGCAGTCAGGTGGGTTTACCAAGGTGTGAAAAATGTCAAAATATTAGAGTTATCTGGCCATCAAAGTTGACGGCGTTGAAATTTGTCTCTCCACCCAAAAAGAAGAAGAAGAAGAGTTGAGAAACGTTCATAATTTACTTTTTTTTTTTGCATGGAGTCAGGTGGGTTGACTTAGATATGAACAACGCCAAAAAACTAGAATTAGCTGGCCATAACTATATTGAAACGTTAATGTAAATATAATGTGAACTTTTGGAGGTCGATGATCGAGCCGCAGCTGGGCAAGAAACGTGATGATGACTGAAAGGTGCAAGGATGAATTGAACCCGAAAATGACGATTACAATGTGACTGGTTGCAGTGTCATATATCAATTATGCACACCGGAAAACAAACTAAACGACATTAACAACAACAAAAGTCGGTTGAAAAATGGCTAACATAGGAGGTAAGAGCGACCCTAAACGTTGTCAAAGGGAAATCTCCTCCAAATAGGGAAGAGAGATTTCCGAAATTTGCACCCCATAATTTCATGGCCATTTGACCTCGAACCAACCCTCTGAAACCAAACATTTATTTTAGCAAACAAATCCTACGGATTTACATACCAAAGAACAGTTTATATTTTCCAAACGTTTCGTTTTGCACATTCCTCGAAGTATGTTATCGTACCGGATGGCAAAGGTGATTACTGTTCTTTTTAGTTGCAGATCTTCAGTCGATCCAGTCCTAGACAACTGGTCTCTATTGTCCACTTCAACTTTAGTGTCCCATAAAACTGTACTGTTTGGAACGTCTTTTGCAGAATATTCCAATAGTTTAAGGTTTTCATAGCTACATATAAGATAGAGTTACATGTCTCCGCACTAAATGAAAGTATTCAGTTTTAATATTGGATCTTTGTCTATTCCACAAACAACTTCTATGAAAATGTTCTCTGCTTCAACTGATCTTGAAAATGTGTTTAAACTTGAAGTTGATCTTCAAGAGTTAAAGCAAACAGTGTGCAAAGCCCACTGCACAGCCACCAAACTACTCATTAACTGCGTTACCGCGATCATTTCACCACTTTGAATATTATTACACCACTAGTGGAGCCGCGCGTAAAAAAATTCACGCAATAATCGATATTTTTTTATTATTATTTGCTGCTGCGGAAACTTCTCTTCTCTGACTTGCTTCATTTTCTTCATTGATCATTTGTCATGCTTTCAATCTGAGGTTTTCTTTCTCTGACTTGTCGCTTCCTCATTTTTAAACTCACACTTATCAGCAGCTCTCATTCACTTCTGTAACCTTTCTGCTTCAAGTCTTTCTTTACTGCATTGCATAGACGATTCATCTCTCTCCATACATTCGGTTGGCATGTCTTCGATCTTGAAACTGTTGTAGTTTCGTACTACTTATACGTTCCCTATCTTCCTTCTTGATTAGGCGAGCGTCTTCAATAGTGAGAGGCAAAAGAAAAATCTTGAGTAAAACACTGTAATAAACTTGAATGTGACTCCAGCCAGCTTGTATGCATGTCAGCGCTCCGTAGACAAAATACGGTCTTGCAAATTTGAATATCTGCTTCGCTAAAATTTTGAAATTTTGGGCTATGAAACAAAATGCGCACCTTCAGAGAACGACAGTGTGAGGGATGATATGCGTGGTATGGAGCCGGAGGAGCGTATGGTAATGGACAGAAATTCATTGAATAGCAAGATCTGGTTCAGTGACCTCCCTTTGAACGGGAATAATACTGCTGTAGAAGAAGAAGTGAAAGACAGTAGGCTAAAAGAAATAGTTGTCTACTGCCCGTGAAAAAAATCACCCACTCCAGAGCGCTTCGTTGACCATCTACCGAATTTATGCGTTGTGACCTGAGAGAACAAAGTTATAAAATCGGACTCCAGAAGCTACATACATAGTGTTTCGATTTCAATAAGTGTTTCTAGCAAGAAGTGTTTTCAGATAAAGGGATGAAGATCAACCGTCGCCATCTTCTGCAACCTGTTCATCGATTTACAAAATCTGCAACTTAGCTTTTTTTCGCCTATCTATTTTCTTCGAAACGGACACAAAATAAATAAGTAAATACATGAAGTGTTTTATTAACTATGGAATATTTCACCGAATAACATGTGCATTCAAATTAGAACTGGCATACATTTTAGTATGATGCGCACGCAAAATTAAATTGCAGGTACAGTCAAAGCAAAGTTGTGTAGCTGTGAGCTTTGATCGGCCGTGTGCATCGGCCTTGAAGGAAACGAATTAAATGGCCCTAGTACCTTACTTACCGTTATGATGCCTAAACATGGTAATATATTCATTATCTATACCCAGGAGGTTATGTTTCTCTCGGAGTTTGTTCGTCTGCCTACAGAAGGACTCAAAAAGTTATGGACCGATCTTTATGAAATTCACAAAGAATATTAGGTATCTTTAAAGGAACAGATGATTAACTTTTCCTGAAAATCAGCCCAACCGTTTGTTGGTGACTCTGGCTATTTTTTCAATTTTTTCTTGGTAACACAACTCACATAACTCAAAGAGTTTTGAACAGATCTTCATGATGCTTGCAGGAATTGCAGGAAATGTTACGAAAAGCGACTGATCAAACTTTTATGATAATCTGTTGGTCCATTTACAAGGTTGCCTTTTTAGTTGTCTTTGTGTTTATCAGAACATAACTGGAAAAATAACGGACAGAATTTCAAGACAGTTTCATAAGCTATTATTGATCAAGAGACACAAATGACGCAATTTTGGTGATAATAAGAAGAGAATCCTTGTCTCAGGACCAGTTTAATTGAAGTTTTCTTAAACATTGCTTTGCTTGGCGGAAGCATGCACTCCCATAGTGCTGCTCCTGTCTTCTATCAAATGGTAAGAAATGCGGATTGAGTTTGGTATGCAATGTAAAAACGAACATTCTATTACGATTTTTAAATTCAGCGTTGGGATATTGGTTCCATAACTGGTAGGAGGGTCGTGCAGTGTCCGCAGCCGCAAGGGGGAGCGTCGCCCCCAGTGCCGCACTGCAGTCCGTTAAGTTAATAGAAAACGTCAACCGAGAGGCAGTTTGTGAATTTTTTCTGCTCGTTTCATTTCTGAAGTCTCTGCTGCTGCTGCTCTGCTCTCGAGCTTCTTTTTTTTGTGTAAAAATGTGATCTTAGCGCTGCTTACAGTGAGAGCTTTTCAGCCTATTTAGTTTTAGATGGTACATTGTATTCTGTTGCACCTCTTTAACATAAGTTGTCTAGTTCAGTATACAGAGACAATGACTAAATAAGTGTTTGATACAGATTTATAATGTTTTCATTTATTACTGTCACTGAGAGTTGGAAAATGCATAAGGATAGCGATGCGTGTAAAATGAATGTTATCGTTGCAATTTCAGTGATTACTATGAGAAAGTGAATCCAGTGTGTAGAGTATAATAATTTAGATAATCAGTTGTATAAGCATTTTGTACGGCTGCCCTAAGATCCATGAGGTACATTTTAGACCAAATTTCAGTTACGACATGTGTTGCAGCGTATAAAACTACTTCTTAGAAGATCATAAAAATTTTGGTACCTATCCTCAACCTTTAACCTGTAATGAGTTTTGTGTTGTTAATTCTGGTTCATTAGTTAAAGATATTTTCGCTGTTCAGAGGATCATTTATTTACAGTACAATTATACGCACGAAAAGCGCTTCTATTGGTTCGGGTCTCAATTACTTTAGTTTCTGTATCTTCACATTTAAAATTATTACCATAAGACTCTGCTTTTTCGTGTCTATGAAGATTGTTCCAATTATTTTTCAATGTATAAAGAACTTGATGTTTTTATTCGATTATTTCTAAGAAATAACTATCCACCCTTTTTAGTATTTAGTTCATGATTTTATACAGAAATTTTTAGATGGAAAGTTCTGTTGCGAAACTGTGGTGCTGATGGCAGAAAAAAAAAAAGAAGTTTTTTTTTTCTTTCCCTTTCTTCGGCCCTCACTCGGAGAAACTGAAAACCGACTTACTATCCCTAGCAAATAAATACCTCATGTGTGTTGACCTTTGAATTGTTTTGGAAAAAATCTTAAAATTGGTACAATGCTTTCATTTAGAAATAAGCTACATACACATTATGCTCTCCTCTGCTGTGTACCAATACTATTGCCCATCGTGTGCGTCTGCGAACGCTGGTTCATACAAGGGCGCTGAGAATTAGAATTTTCGTTCATATGGCCGGATAGGAGCTTTAAAACAGGAAATCCCTTAAACTACACTCTTACATTCAGCAATACGAACGAATGCAGAGGCAGTGCGATACTCCTATTGTATTGCAAAAATGTTGTCATCCTTGATTTGAAATATTGGAGCCACTACTCGTATTCATTAATAAGCTCAATGCAAATACACGTCAAGCAGTCATTGCACCCACTGAAAATAATCCGCTCTAGAAAAACTTCAATTTCTAGTTTTTAGAAAAGTAGCAAAAACTTTGAAAACACCGGTGCTTCATTTTCTGTTTGTTATTTCATGTTCCTGATGATGACCTATAGGGTCGATATTCGAATCGCATTTTTACCTCCGCCAAGGAGGTTATGGTTTCGTCGTGTTTGTCTGTCTATCTGTCACCAAGATAACTCAAAAAGTTACGAATCGATTTCGACGAAATTTACAGGGATTGTTAGGCATGTTAGGAGAAACAGTTAATAAACTTTTGGTGGAGATATGTCCATCTATTTGTTTGTTTGTCTGCCTCATTTTTCTCAATGCCATAACTCAAAAAGTTATGGATGGATTTTTATGAAATCAACATGAGTTATTAGGTATGTAACAAAGAGTAGATGACCAAATTTTGGTAATGATCCGTTGGTTCGTTCGGTTGTCACTGTTTTTAATTTTATGCTTCTTAGCACAATAACTTAAAAAATAATGGCTGGATCTGCATAAAATTTATAGAGGGTGTTGATAATGTTTAAAAACATAAATTATTAAATTTTGGCGCAGATCGGTTTCACCCACATGCTCTCTAAGCTAATATTTGTGTTTGACACTAGACTGCAATGCAATGTGCGTTGTCAGCCAGTAGTATGTGTTTTACTGATAAGCTGAATTTCGTTTAATAAAATTAATATTTAGCACCCACTGTAGTACCTTCGTTTGGGGATGATTACCTCCGCCAAAGAGGTTATGTTTTCGTCGGGCTTGTCTGTCTTTCTGTCTGTCATCTAGATAAGTCAAAAAGTTATAGACCGATTTAGACGAAATTTACAGGGATTGTTAGGTATGTTAAGAGGAACAGATGATCAACTTTTGGTGAAGATACGTCCATCCGTTTGTTTGTTTTCCTCATTTATCTCAATCCTAAAACCCCAAAATTTATTGACGGATTTTTATGGAATTTACTTGAGATGTTAGGCATATTATAAAGAGTAAATAAGAAAATTCTTGTAACGATCCGTTTGTTTGTTTGTTTGTTCGTTTGTCACTGTTTTTAATTCTATCCTTGTCAGCACAATAACTCAAAAAGTAAAGAATGGATTATTACTAAATTTATACGAGCTGTTAGTATTGTTAAAAGGCATAAATGATCAAATTTTGGTGCAGATCGGTTTGTTCATTTGTATGTTTGACTCATGTTTGTCATAATGCTTGTTAGCAACATAGCTCAAAAAGTTATGAACAGATCTTAAAAAATTACTGAAGCTGTTAACACTATTGAAGGGCACAAATGATTAAATTTGGTGTTGATACAAAGAAAATCATAGTCTCAGAACCAATCTTAATTTTTAGTCACCTTAGCCTTGCTTGGCGGAGGTATGCGCTCTCAGAGTGCTCTAGTTTTATCTGTGCACCTTTTTTTAAGTTTGAGTGCCATTTCACGCTTAGTTAAAAATATCGCAGCTGATATCACCGTTAACAGCGAAAAGCTGGGTAAACATGCAGAATTATTTCTTTTCTACGCTGATTTAATTTCCTTAGGGTACACGTTCAGTTATTTCTGGTCCTCTGCTTATTTACCTCTAGCGCAAAGCTGGTGGCTCCGACAAAGCCAGTTCCATTACTTTTTTACAGGAGCGGTGTGCGATCTCCATCAAAAATTTTGCCTCAGAATCACTGACGTTGCAAAAATCTCAGCTGAGCTGAGAGTAGCAAAGCTAATTCCACCCTGGCAGGTCGCCAACCCCCGGCCGCCCTGTATACACTTTATCTCTTATTGCGATGCCCGCCGCAGCGCTGACACAGTTTGGGCAGAAATTTTAACGGTTTTGCGGAACGCCGCCGAGCCCCCCCCCCCCCATTCCTGAGTGCGTGGCTCTCTGCTTTTTGGATCGTTTCGCTGAGTATGGAAAGAAGAGTTCGTGCAAGGAAGGGCCTAGCGCTTCCTCTGGTATTTTAAATGGCTTCGTAAAGAAAATTCAAAGAGACCGAAAACGACATTTTGTAGCTAGCCAATTTTCTACATTTTCCCTCTGGGCGTTTGATGGTGGTTTCCATGGTGAGGAGAGGCTAAATGGTTATTCTCATTAGTATTAAGAATTTCTTGCGGCTGTTTTAAAGAAACGGCCATTACAAATTTGGCATTTGTTGCATATTGTAGCTATAATTGTTCCTCAATAGGACTTCTTGTTCACTGCTTTTACTGTGACCTTTCCGTCATATAGCTAAAAACATTACGGAGTCTATTACATACAATTCTCACATTGAGCATGTATTTTCAATGTTACAACCCCTAGTTCAGCGATTAGAGTAGTCCAGCCGTAGGACTGGCAGTACTAGTGGTTCTGCTTTGTTTACGGACGGGAGAAAACTCAGGAAGATGTATTATGTAAGCAGAAGCGTGCCTGCGCATAGGCTGTTCTCTCTTGATTCAACAATAAGTTTGTTTGTATATTCAGGCACATTGCGACCAGCGTCATTCCAGTGAAAATTTATACTTAATTTAGATGCTGTTGAGTTAAGTACCTAAGCATGAAGTTGTACTAAGTGATGACCAACCGTAAAAGTCCCCATAGTTTTTATGTTGATTTAGGCACTCCTATCAACAACATTCGCTATACATCTTGCATGCTTATATTCAGCTGGAACGTTTCAACTACTCATCACATTATTTATTTATAGGATATGATGTCAAGTACGTACCCGTACATAAGGTTGTTCATCGGGGGATTGTTCTGCTAGAGTGACAATCACCTGAAATTTTAATACATAGGGTATTTTAATATTTGTTGGTATCACTTCATTACTGTGTTCTTTATATCTGAATACTGAAAATACGTTTAGTTTCTATAACCACATGCCCAGTTACCGAGTTATCTGCATTGGGAATACATGCCAACCAGAGTGCATATATTTCTCACATCTGATATAATCATACATACGCAATGTTCTCGAGTGCCATCGGCACTCTCCTGCCCTGAATAAAGGTCCAATTATCGTACGACACTATCGATCCGTCCGGCAACACTTCACACCCAAGCAACATTGAGAAAGTTTCGCTTGGTTGGCTGCAAAATGAATAATCTGATGAGATGGTTGGTGTGCATAGACGTGAGCTGTACGAGCACCTGGCGGAACGTCAAGTGCTTCTGCTGCAAGTGAAGTGGTAGTTACGCTAATTAGCAGCTCAAATGAAACTAGCTTTTGATCTGTTTCCTTTGCTGTTTGTGAGGTTTGGGCGGACGTAAGTAGCAGCTACTTTATCAGTTGCTATTACTGTGATATGTGGGGATAATGCAGCTATTTGGAACGCATGCGTGAGTGTAAGAAACCACTGTAAAGATCGTTTTCATGCAGTTACCTCGGCCAAGGAGGTTATGTTTTCGTCGTGTTTGTCTGTCTGTATCTTTGTCTGTCTGTCACCAAGATAACATAAAAAGTTTTGAACCGATTTCGACGAAATTTACAGGGATTCTTAGGTATGTTAGGAGAAACAGATGATTAGCTTTTTTTTTTTGAGGATCCGTCCATCCGTTTGTTTGCTTGTTTGTTTTTCGGCCTGATTTTCCTCAATGCCACAACTCAAAAAGTTATGGATGGATTTTTATGAAATAACATGAGTTGTTAGGTATATAACCAAGAGTAAATCACCAAGTTTTGGTAATGATCTGTTTGTTCGTTCGTTTGTCACTGTTTTTAATTTTATGTTTGTTAGCACCATAACTCAAAAAATAATGAATGGATCTTCATGAAATTTATAGGGGTTATTAGTAATGTTAAAAGACATGAATGATTGAATTTTGGTGCAGATCGGTTTGTTCGTTTGTATGTTTGACTCATGTTTGTCATAACGTTTGTTAGCAGTATAACTCAAAAAGTTACATACGGATCTTCAAGAAAATTGCACAAGCTGTTATTACTATCAAAAGACACAAATGATTAGATTTTGGAGTATATACAAAGAAAATTATGGTTTTCGAGCCAATTTGAATTTTTTGCTACCGTTGCCTCGCTTGGCGGAGGTATGCACTCTCAGAGTGTGCTCTAGTTTATTCAGTATTTCAGATACAGAGGGCGCAGTTCTGGATGCCACATTATCCAACACTGTTTTTATATTGGGTTGGAAACTAAGTTTTAGCGGTTTTTTAATAAAGTGTTTTTAAATTGCTTAAAAAGCAACTAACTAATCTATGATATATTCTCCATTGCTGTTTATAACATATTCCTCAATTTGAACAAGATTTTCAATGCCTCATTTTCAAAAACTACCAAGTCTTGATTATAAAAACTCATTCAGCCAGAGCTTCCATTCTGTATCAGTACTAAACACAACTACGCGCATATCATTTATTGCAATACAAGCATCATTTTTTGCTTTCAGTTACAATTCTGTAAGGAAATCATTGCTTGTATCAATGAGCGGAGCGGTGACGAACTATCAAACTGGCGGAGATTGTGGCTAGTTGATTTTTTGTTGCTGTCACTTTAAACGTGCGGAACCCATGATTCATACTTCTGAACTTTTCCCAACGAGTGAAGATGCTTCTTTACAGCAATGTGGGAGCATTGCATTTTTTCTGTCAGTTCCCTTGTCGTTTGACGAGGATTTTCGTTTTTCATCAATTTCAGCTGTACAACCAGATGAGTCGTTGAGGTCAAAATAATTATTTTTGAACTTGTCATCCAATAACGAGCGGTCCTTTCAGCTGTGGCACCCTCTCCATACACAGCGCAAATATTTTGAGCAAGCTGTTATGGCTTTAGAATCCCATATGGGTTATAAATGGGCTAACCAGCTTTATTGCACATGAGCTAATATTTCAGATCTTACCTTAAGACATAATTTCTCAACAAGCATATAGTTTATATGTAACATGTAATGTACTTTATACACAACAAAATAATTACTGATCTTTAACCGTGATTTGACCTGCTTCGTATGGTAAGTAGGTCTCCGTGGCTAAGTGGGTTAAGAAATCAAGATAAAGTAAGTGTAGAGTGTAGCAGTCGTAGGTTCGATTCTTGGCTCCAGCAATAGAAGCTTAAGGCGTCTTTTTGTGACCATCACGCGGATGATTCCCCCTGATCGCGCATGATTCGCGCGTTTTTGTGACCGCATTTTGACGTGATTCTGATAGCAATCAACCGTGATCAGGGGTGAGAATTGATCGCAGCGTGATTTACTCCCCAGGCTGATCATGTGTGATCAAAGAGTATAAATTCAAAATTTGAAGTGCAAGGTCGTAATGTTTTCTTACATTTAGGGATAAATTGAATAATATTACGATGATTGTTTGTAATACTGACTTCCAGAATTGTAGTTTCCTTAGTTTTATGCCTGTGTAAGTTCAAATTGTTTTAATACTACTAATTCAGTTATGCATTGGCTCTAAAATAAATAAAGGCTCATAAGAAATCCATTCCCTACCATTTTCCGTTAAAATACGTTGAAAATATATTTTTCGAAAATTGACATCGCGTCTCTGGTTTGTTTACAAAATCGTTGACCGTTCTTGTGCATTTCAGTGATCACGATGATCATGACTACGGTAATTCTGATCACGAGCGCGGCCACAAAAAGACGCTTTTATTAGGGAACTGATGGGTACAACCCTAGGAGGTTCTAATAGAGAGGAGCGCACTCTTTCTATTTATCCTACGGGAGCGTTGCGAGTAAACTTTTCCCTTAAAGTGGCTGAGTGGCTTATCCAATCGGAGAGCGGCATTGCCCACGCAGCATGTATAGGAAGGAGTTTTGAGCTCAAATTTTTATAGCCATTAACCATCGATGAAATTCCGAGCGGATGGAAGTATGTAAAGGAAACTTGCATCCTGTATACCATCTGATGATGAAAGTAACATGGTGAGCACTGGGATCTAAATCTTCAGACACGATTGTGTTTGCAAAAATGTTGGAGAACTGACTGGCTGTATCTTCCTCAATTATATGTGCTGACCACTGCCACTTCAGCCACTTTAAGGACTCCAAACGCCAGCTTCGATCACGTGACAAAGCCATGTGTTTACTCGATAGAGAGTGCTTGGGCTTGCTCCTCCCATCAGAAGCTCCTTGGTACAACCTCATGTGGATTAAGTGGGGTACACCAGCTGGGGCATTTCTGGTATATGCATGGGCAATCTCTGGGCTACCCACTGGGGACCTACATTTTTTAGAAACTCTCACGTAGGCCCCACTGTGCTATAAGTAAATATATGATTAACTAAAGAAAATGCTCTTAAGCAGCTCATATGGGCTCCACCTCCTAGCTGAGACTCATATGGGATGTTGATGTTCAGTGCTGGGATCACACGTGGGATCCACGAAAAAGTCTTAAAAGTAGCTGGGACCCATGTGAACTTCCCACATACAGTAGGCCCCAATGGGATTCCTACCTGGGCCCCGCATAGCTCCACAGTTGCTTGGGTAATATACGCATTTTCTGATCATTGTTACCATAGATGAGCCTTGCAATGTTTTTTGCATTATCACTATTTGTAGTTTTATCTAATTTTTAAATTTCATTGTCGTCTTTCCAAATATGGTGATTCAGTCTTTAGCTGGAATGAATCTATGATGCGCTTTTAATTTAGCGTTCAGTTTCCTTGTCCTGTTTTCTTTCCTGGATCCATTAGTATTCTTTATGGCAAAGAATTCATCGAGACATCCGTATATCGAGCCAATGTACTGTACCTGAAGGAACGTCTCAAAATGCTAACTGGGTCTTACAACATATATGTATACAGACGGACCTCACAACTCGACCACCTCAAAACTCGTTCCCTCAAATTTCGAACAAAGAGACTACCTCAAAACTTGAACAGTTCCCTCTTTATACGGTCTCTATTTTAGAGTACGCTGTAGTTTGGTCCTAGACCGATTTTGTAAACAATTTCATTGTTATTCAATTTTTGCACGTTTAATATGGATTTTTACAGTTAAATCGAGGAAATGTTGGGTTCTTGTACAAGAACCATTTCTCTAAGAAGAACAAACAATATTTATTGCAGAAGCAAAAAGTAATTTTATTGGTACAAGCTGATTTACATAAGAAACAGGTATTGCGTAAGTTAGATACCATTCTACCCGTATTTAAATTTGTTTCTGCTCAAGCGGCAACCCTGAAGATTTAATTCTCACTTATTCTTATCACTTTCGGAATTGGCCACATCAACTGAAAAGCTGATGGTGATGTGTAATATTGGTGTGAATTGTGTTAACACTTTTTACAAAAGACTAAATATTATATATGTATAAAACGACATATGTAATACCGACCTCGAAGCACGTATTTACCTCATAACACGTCAGTCTGCTTTTGTCCGTTTTATGAGGTTCACCTGTAATATGGCATAACGTAACATCTATCTATCTAAATTATACTAAAAGTCTGTGAACCGGTCTTGTTTGTGTCTTGTTTATTTGTGTCTTGTTTGTGTCTTGTTTGACACATCTTCTTCACTTTTAGATAGGAAGAAATTCGATGCACTAGGATAGGGCCTGTGGCATAATTGACATAGCTTCTTCGCCTTCGGACGGAAAAAATTCAAGGGACTATGGCACAGCCCCCCCCCCCCCAATTACTTCCATGGATTAACTCTTTAATTCGATTGAATCTGTGATACGCACGTGGAACGCCCAACTAAATAACACCTGCTTTTTTTGCGAAAGCGAAGACGATCGTGATGATGACCCAACGGGTCACGGGTCGTCTAGTATTATACTAAAAGTCTGTGAACCAGTCTTGCTTGTTTGTGTCTTGCTTGTTTATTTGTGTCTTGTTTGACACATCTTCTTAACTTTTAGATAGGAAGAAATTTGATGGACTAGGGTAGGGCCTGTGGCATATCTGGCATGGCTTCTTCGCTTTCGGACGGGAAGAAATTCAATGGACTAGCAAGGAGGTTCTAATAGAGAGGAGTGCACCCTCTCTATATATCCTACGGGAGCGTTGCGAGTAAACTTTTCCTTTAAACTGGCTGAGTGACTTATCCAATCGGAGAGCGGCATTGCCTACATGAGGCATTGCCTCACGTAGGAATGAGTCCTGAGTTCAAATTTTTGTAGCCATTAACCATCGACAAAATTCCGAGTGGGTGGAAGTACCTATGTAAAGGAAACTTGTATCCTGTATACCAGCTTATGATGAAAGTAACAGGGTAAGCAGTGGGATATAAATCTTCAGACACGATTGTCTTGCAAAAATATTGAAGAACTG
>LQNS02000225.1:22085-32697 GCA_001587735.2 Parhyale hawaiensis
GAGCTCCTCAAAGTTGGTAACTTAACCAAAAATGTCCCGTTCTCCCATGTTTTAGTTAGTTTTTCGCTTATTGCTTGAATACTATCATACGTAGGAAAATGGTTTTTGTTACTTTGAAAAAGAAATTCATTTTCTATTCTAACGTTATCAACGATTTTTCTTAGGCGTAACCCTTAACGGACACCAGGAACCCCAAATGTGGAAAGCGTGGTAGACCGTGAAACTTTCTTGCCGGGGCTTTTCAGGTGGAAATTCCGCAGTAATGAATAGATATATGTATGCAGGGACGCTGGGTCCGTGGGATACATTTATGTAGAGACTGCTGGGTCAGGAGGATATATATGCAGGGTCTACTAGGTCAGGAGGACACACGGTATATATAAAAATTGAAAGCCAGGTAGACCGTGAAAATTTCACGGGTACAGCTAGTATAAAATGAATTTGCTTACAGACTGCGTGTTGAATATTCGTTAGAGAAGCAAAGAATCTGTTGATGGCCACCGGTACGGGCAGCAGAGAAGGGCCGAATAGCGGGTGGTCTATGCCCAGCTAATGAACACCTATTTTAGTGCGAAAGAAAAGACGATCGTGATGACGACCCAACGGGTCACGGGTCGTCTAGTATATAATATTAAATGGCTGTTAAATAAAGTAGCATACAGGAACCTCAAACAGAAGTAACCTGCTCCTGGGGTGCAAGGTAGTGAATTGCGAGACCCCAAAATGACTTGAAGTTAATAAAAATGAGTTTTGCCTTTTACAGTGACCAATACTTATGAATGTGTGTTTTTGTTAAGAAATTCTGTCCTTGCACTGCTATGAAGACTTTATTGTTGTATTTTACATCACCCGACAAATTGGAATAAAGATTCGCCGAAAAGCCGTAGAACCTATTTGAAAAGAGTGGGCCGTGCAGCATAGTGTTTTCTGTGATCAAGCAAATAGTAAAGACCGCTAAATCTTCCAGGCTATCTAGAATTGTTTTAGGCCCCTTCATTTTTATCAAAGAGTTACAAAATTTCCTATGCATGAAAGTCACGCGTGTTTTATCTCAACTGCACCGACGGTAAGCCCACATTCATGCAAGCCCATCGCACCTGTTCTCGGAGGTCCAGTTGAAAATTAATGTCCCTTTAACGTCTTTAGCGCCAGTACCTTGGGTGATTATTTCTGCTCACCGCCACGTTGTCAGGCGCCACAGGTCACCAGTTAAGTGCTCACCACAACCAATGCCTCCAACAAAGAGAAGTTTGTGGTGGCCGCTTTTGTGTCCCAGGAATGTGAAGTAGAAGATTATTTTTGAAGGGCAGTTTTGTGCGGTAAAGTCTTACTATGCATCTTGTCCCGTCGTAACTCGGCCATAATCCCGGCTTATCACGTCGTAACCTTACGGAACACGTCGTAAACGAAAGTAATCACACTGTTGCTTGTCGCAAGTGGAACGTAACAAATGCCAGACGTTCCTAACCGGTCGCAAAGGAGCCAGCGCCAAACGCCTGAACAGGGCCCGAACAAATGGTATCATGCATGTATTATAACGCTCTCCTGTCGTTAATTAATGCTTCTTGTAAGGATGAATAAAGGATAGGGCACAACCATAGCTTCGTATTTTTAATCCGTAAACATCACCAGTAGCTGAAGGTTGCGAGAGCTTTAATAGCGTGTTTATTTCGCTACAAAACTTTGATATCCTCTAATATTCATCATCTGACTCACCTATGGGCGATATTTCTCTTCTCTTTTAATATCGCCAGTAGACCAGGAGAGGTTTCGGCTGTGTAAAGATAAGTGGAATCTGTAAAGTTGAGTCTAAGACCGTCTCAAGAGTAGCCTAGTTGTAGGACAAAGGCATGTTCGATTGGGCACTAAAAATTAGGCCTTCCATGCTGGATTTGTTCAAAAACTCAGACAAGTGCGCTGGTTTCGACCTCCTGAATTAAGTTTGAGGCATTGATCCTCAATAGGTCCATCTTACTGTAAGACTTCTAGAAACTTACTCTCTGTAAAATGGAATTTTCAGTCGGCTCTTAACAGGTAATTACTTTGTTTTTAGCACTTACAACACGATTTAATGTGGTACAGCCAAAGCTTCTGTCTGAAGTTTTGGACAAGTCAAGTCTCGAAAGCTTAATTTCGGCGCCCAATCGAATGTTCCCTAACACCTGAAACATCAAAATCAGAGATAATGAAGCTCATGATTGTAACCTTCGAAGTTGAAGCTAACGAATTAATTTATCTAAGAGCAGCTGTTCAAATCGACGACACCTGTAACTAGACATAACAAGATCCTTCGTTGTAAACCATGTTGGGACCCACCGAATCCCACCACAAAGGACGACACACACCCTCTCTCCACCGATATCGCCGTAAGACTGAGGACAGCAGCTATAAAAGGGGTGGATGGATGGATGGATACACACACATATATTTATAGACATAGATACGCTGAAAACTATACATCCTTGCGGGTCCCCCACCAAGCATTCGTGCGTAAGCCAAGGCTAGTCAGCCTCACCAAAGTACAATGCACCAGCCCTCGGTCGCCATGCCTCCATCGCCCCTGGAAATCCTGGAGCATGCTCGGTATGATAAGCCGCCATTATTTGGCGAGTAAAACAAGTTATATTGTCTCCAGCTAGAGCTTCCATAGAATAGAGGCAATAAAACCATTTGAGTTCTCTTCGGAAGCACAAATCCGACGAGCATTGGTCGAAGGTCATCATATTTTATCTTCTGAGGGACGGCCGTATCCTTTCCAGCTGCCAGTGATGGGCACTAAATAGATTAAATGCATCGTTCAAATGTATTAAAGACGTCATACTTTTTTAAAATGAATTTAGGTACTACATGCTTTATTCATATTAGATTTGGTACTAAATGCAACAATATGATTTAAATATTTACGTAAATACTTTCAATAAAGTTTTAGTTTGTAAAGTTGATGGTTAAAGAGCACAAATCCTGCAATATTAGAAAGTATTTCTGGATTAAATAATGACACAAAAATATGATCATGACATACATTCCGAAAAGTTCATGCGTTCTATTCTGCTCTATCTAAAGGAGCCACACAGCCAGGCAACAATTTCGTAATTCAGGGATTAGTATTTTCACGCTGATGCCTACGCCATACTATTTATTCTATTTCAGATGTGAGTTGCACTTCCTAATTAATTAGGTTTCTGCATCACACTGAAGAAAAAGAAAAGCTTATCAGCGTTTTGATTAAATTAGTATAGAACATGCAGAACTAGAGCCCTCTGACAGCGAATACCTCCGCCAAGCAAGGCAATGTTAATGAAATATTCAACTTGGTCCTGGAACTAAAATTTTCTCTTTATCATAACAAAATTTCAGCAGTTTATGCTTCTTGACAGTACGATGCGATGAAAGCGAGGGATTGTCCTTGATATCGGATAACAGCCTCTTCAGTGAGTCTTTGTGTGTTCCAATGACGCCTTTCTCAGCAGGCGCTCCCTCTCCCTCCGCAGCTTCTGTAATTTTTTTGAAGATCCGTCCGTAAGTCTTTGAGTTATGTTGTGATCAACATTTGGACATGCATTAGTCAAACAGACAAATCCATCATCGCCAAAATTCGGTCACTTGAGTCACTTATATATATCATTTCTAACATTTCCTGCAAGTGTCACGGATATGTGTTCCTAACTTTTGGTTTAGCTATACTGTGAAATAAATTTTGACAAACATTAGCTAAATCCCAAACAAACCCACCCATTATCACCAACATTTGATCATTTATGTCTTTTCACAATTCTAAGCATTCCTACAAGTTTCATGCTGATCTGTTCATAGCTATTGAGTTATGTTGCTGAATAAAAATTCAGACAAACGGACTAAGAGACCATCACAAAAATTTGCTCATTTGCATTTCGTAGTATAGTTAACAATTCGTGCCAATTTTTGAAAATCTGTCCATGACTTCCTGAGTCCTGGTAGCTACTAAGAAAACAAGACAGACAACAAAAAACGGTTGAACGGATCTTCACCATAAGTTAATCATCTGTTTCTCCTAAGATGCGTAACAATCCCTGTAAATTTTGTGAAGATCCGTCCATTATTTTTTGAGCTATCTTAGTGACAGCGACACAAACAGCCAGACAAACTTACAAAGTAAGCAAAAACATAACTTCCTTGGCGGAGGTAACTAAAGTCCCCTAGACAAAACAAGAAGCCTTGCACAACCTCAAGTGACAAGTCTGAGAGGTACTGAACCTCAAACAAACTTTACTCGCGCCGCTCGGACACATCAGTACGGTGGTGTGACCGCGAATGTGTCAACGTGAAGGCGAATTAATGTCGTCGGACAATTGTACGTTCGTGTGCCAGTGCAATAGTCTCAGAAGTAAAGTACGATTATGCTAATCGGTCTCGCGAGAGTCTCGAGTGTGAAGCCCTTCGTTGACAACGGTAACAAAAATTTAAATTGGTTCTGAAACTATGATTTTCATTCTATCAATACCAAAATCTAATCATTCGTGCCTTTTGACCACAATAACAGCTTCTGTAATTTTTTTTAAGAACCATTCATCCCTATTTGAGTTATGACAAACACAAGTCAAAAACAAAAACAGACAAATCGATCATCATGAAAATTTGATTATTTATGTCTTTCAATATTTTTAACTATTTCTACAAGATCCGTTTATATCTTTTTGAGTTATTTTACTTACAGACATAAAATTAAACACAGACTCGAACAAACAGATGTCAGAAATTTGATCATTTAGCTACTCTTTGTAATATACCTAGCAACCTAACAACTATTTTATCAAAAATCCGTCCGCCACTTTTTGAGTTATTGTTCTAAGGAAAAGGAAGCAGACAAACAAACAAATCAACGGATCTACACAAAAAGTTAATCATCTAATACTACTGACATGCCTAACAATCCCTGTAAATTTCGTAAAGATCCGTCCATAACTTATTCAGTTATTTTGGTGACAGACAAACATGCAGCCAAACAAGACAAAAGCATAACCTCGGCGGGAACAAAGAGCGACCCATTCCTATAACCTCAAGCAGTGACCGTGTGGAATGTGCTGTGTAAACCCACTCCAATTGATGGCGTAGTGTTGGCTGTATTATGAGTTTGTGTCAGTTAAGACAATGCGTTTCTTTCCCATCTATTAAGTGATGAACAACGTAGCTCCATGTTGACCAAGCAATCATTAGTATTTTAACCCAAAAAGTAGCAGAGAGTCAAATTCCACCTTCAATAATAGCCCAGCGGTATGAATAGTAGCTCCATCGCTTTATGAGTTTCGGTTTTTAATACCACACAGCTACAATTAGGGTAACATTATTCGAAACCTTGTGTCAGTGCTAGTTCTCTTCTTACTCTTACAAAGTATTGCAAGTAAGAGGTCAAAATTATAGTTATATAGTTATAGTTATAACCAATTGAGCAATATATGGAGGGATAGAAATGGGATCGCACTTTCCATTCTATAAGATAAGCTTAAACAATATACTTCTTAGAGCGATTAAATTAAAACTAGAGCACGCTGAGAGCGCATACCTCCGCCAAGTGAGGCAACAGTAGCAAAAATTCAAATTGGCTCTGAAACCATAATTTTCTTTGCATAAACGCCAAAATCTAATCATTTGTGCCTTTTTATATCAATAACAGCTTGTTCAATTTTTTTGAAGATCCGTTCATAACTTTTTGAGTTATACTGTTAACAAATGTTATGACAAATATGAGTCAAACATACAAACGANCCACCACACTGGCGCTTACACAGTTGCACTTCCGCTTAATTACAGCAGCCTGTTAACATGCAAGCACACGGTCACGTTATCAGAGTCTTCATTTCATGCTAATACGATTAGCCAGAGCGCTCTCAGAGCTCACACTTCGGGAAGCATGGCAACTGTAACAAAAATTGAAATTGGTTCTGAAACTATGATTTTCATTCTATCAATACCAAAATCTAATCATTTGTGCCTTTTGACCGCAATGACAGCTTCTGTAATTTTTTTTAAGAACCATTCATCCCTATTTGAGTTATAACAAACACAAGTCAAACACACAAAGAGACCAACCGATCATCATCAAAATTTGATTATTTATTCTTTTAACATTTTGAACTATTTCTACAGTGCGATGAAGATCCGTTTACACTTTTCTGAGTTATTTTGCTCACAAACATGAAATTAAACACAGACTCGAACAAATAAACCAACAGTTGTCATAAATTTGATCATTTAGCTACTCTTAACTCATGTAAATTTTATTAAAAATCGGTCAGCAACTTTTTCAGTCGTGGTTCTAAGGAAAAGGAAGCAGACAAACAAACAAATGAACGGATCTGCGCCAAAAGTTAATTATCTGATACTACTGACATGCCTAACAATCCCTGTAAATTTCGTAAAGATCCGTCCATAACTTATTGAGCTATTGTGGTGATAGACAATATAACAGACAAACACGACAAAAACATAACCTCCTTGGCGGGAACAAAGAGCGAACCAATGCTTAAAACATCAAGCAGTGACTGTGTCAAATCTGCTGTGTCAAATGTGCTGACCCAAAGGTGTTCTCTGACCCAGCAGTGTTCTCTGACCCAACGGTGGTCTCTGACCCAACGGTGGTCTCTGACCCAACGGTGTTCGCTATCTCTATTGAAGGACAGCAAAACGACATGTTTCCAAGCGCGCGGTACCTCCAGCTAAACATGCCGATGGCTCCACTAGGGTGTAGAGTTCTCTCCGCTTTCCTGATGGAGGAAACCTTCACAGTGTTTATGGAATTAATCTAAAGCATGAAAGTAGAAGAGTTTGTTAATATGTTCAGCCCTTGTATAAATAATGATAGGCATACAAGCAACTTGCGACTCAGGCGTTGTTTGCTGCTTCAGCTCGACAGTACCCAGTAAGTACACTTAAAATATAAGTACAGTCCCGGTCGCACAGGAACGACTTGAAGTGTCAATCACAGTCATCCCGTCTCAACCAAATTGAAAACGTTTGACACGAGGATGAAAAGTGGGATTCATCAACTTCCCCAGGAGAATTTTCAACAGCTGCAGGCCACAAAAATTGTGGACGACCTGTCAGTCAAGTACTGTCAATAATTCATGGAAGCTGGACGGCTATGGAAAGAGATTGCCCAAGTGCGTAATGCATCTTCGGGAATGCATAACTAAAGAGATGGAAGCATGGCTTTTTTGTATTTGACAAACCACGCTATAGACATATTATTGCGTTGATTAATATTGCACCAGGTAATTTTTTACCTTCGTAATGAAAACTAGTGCCATCTATTTAGGGCTTAATAATCTTGTGCGTGAATCTTGCAGCACATTCGTGTGTAGGCGCAACTACCATGTCATCCACGGTAGCTGCAGCCTAGCGTGCTGAACTGATAGCACTGGACAGCTACCGTGCCGGCACTTACCTTTCCCAGAATAATAATAATAACATTTATTTTTCATATGGAGACTGAGTCCAACAAGGTTATGACACAGTATCCTGAGGTATTCATGCTTAGTACTATCATAAGAGTTATACTAAAATGTAACATAAGAGACAATAATTATTGGCATAAAATTTGCAGTGAATCTACTAGTGCAATGCCCCCATCTAAATAAGGAGATGATACTGACACTATTATCCGTTGAGAGGAGCGTTGGTTACACAGAAGTGATATGAATTTTTCATTTTTGTAAGATTATGAAATACAGTATGCAGCCTAAAGTGAGCTATGGCAGGTAGTTGCGGATTAAAAAATGTTACGTTTACAGGGATATAAAAAAAAAGAGAGAAGAAAAGTGCGATGGGACCAGCTAACCATATTCAGGAGTGAGTGAGAAACAGACATGTATTTCAAGAAACAGCTAGTAATGATAATATTTAAAAAAAATTTAATTAAAATAGAATAGATAGATTATATTACAGTGAAAGAGAAGCTGCATATTTTCAATTTAATTCAGTTATATAACCGTGATTTCCCTATTTGTGATAGACAAGGATTTATATATGTAAAACAGCCTGTGGGGCATTAGAAAAGGATAGTAAGCAGAGATCACATTAGAAGATATGAATTAACTAAGATGTTTACTATGCTCGAGAGAGTGTCTGTCACTGTTACCTTAAGAATTTTAGCAAAGAAGCAGAGTGAAAATAAATCATTTCTCATATGGATGCGGTACTCAACATATTAGGAGGGCGCAGCACCATGACACGGGGCAAAATTTGCCAGACGAAAGAGTTTGTTTAACGTCTTCATTCTATGATAAAAATGAGGAAATGTAATACTAAAACTAGATTTACGAAAACAATGTAAAATGCAACAAGATTGGCCAGAGCTTGTTTAACGTTTTCATTCTACCTCTGATTACACAGTTCGATTACTTTACGCCCGTGTAGACGGTCTCTTCCATGGTCCTCCGTACGTACGGGAGAAGGTAGAGGCCTCATGGAGGGATGGGGAGGGTAAGCGGGGGCGCGGGTCTTTGCATAAGAACCTTCCGCTAATGGGTGATAATTTTTGACTACCCGTGATCGAATGCAGCCGTAGACTCCTGTGGAGCCAGTTAATTGGTCTACATCCATAGCACGAACTTGCGTGTGTGGGTTTCGCAGTATGGGTGTTGTACAGTTGACTCTACCTCAACCGGCACGGGTAGGTATGATGGAGTAGAAAATCCGTGTTCAGCGACGCTTTATCGTTGCCTTAATTTAACAAAAACTGTTGTATTCCAAAAAACACTGAAATTGATATGAAACGTCATCTTCCAGAAAAATGCAATTATTGACCCTTTTTTTAAACCTTTGCCTCCTTCAACCATAGCGGCCTTCGGTAAGTGTAGCTCAGACGTAAGACCTACTGATAGAGTAGGTCTTACGTCTGAGCTTAGCAAACAAATCTAATGTGACAAAATCATTTGCGAATGAAATTTTTTCAGTATATTATAAATTTAAAACATTTATCACAAAATTATATTCTTCAAAAGATATCCACATTTTTTTATTAATTTTGGCAAATTCCTTTAAAATCATGAAGCTACCTCTTCAAGAAAACGTACGAGCACCTGGCACTTTTTTTAAAGTAGCCTGATCTCCGTACAGTTCACATAGATAGGGTCATGCTATCTAAATTATGATACTTTGTAAGAAGTATGAAAAAAATAACCACTTTCGACGCAGTGTTAGAGTAGGTTCATATGATAGTCATCTGGTCTAAATCTGTAATATACAAAGTTTTTTGAACTGTTTGTCGTGACCGATCATTCCTATTGATGAAAAACACAATTATTGTTCATATAAAAACATTCTATAATCGTTCTCCTTTAATAGAAGGTCGGTCACGATATTATAATCTCGTTTGAGTAGAGTGGCCTCTCGTTATAAAGCGGATAGTGTTAGATTTTACACACCATTTACGCTCGATAAAAGCTTGAAGTGACCTTAACTAGTTGAGGTTAGGGAGCCTGCGCTTCGTGACATTGACACATTTGTAGAAATTTAACATGTGATGTGGGACTGAGAGCTATATAAATTAGCTTTCCTCTGGAGATAAAATGTCGAGGGCGGCCGAGCTTGCATTAAAAAGGAGGCGAATCTTCTACACGCAGAAAAGTATATTCTTCACGATAAAAAACACCTGGTTTCTAATCACTAACGAAGTAATATTTTAGCTACAAAGCAAAAATAATTAATCGTAAATGACACTGTTGTTCATCACAACCCTCTTGTTCATCTGTTGTTCATCACAAACAGCAATGTGCATTGACGCAAAATCAAGCGACAAGGTAGTTTACAGTTAACTAATTTTGCTTACTCTCAAACACCCGCTTTTCTGTGTGTAAATGCAATATAACCTATGAGGCTGGGGACCTATCCACATTCCGTCTAACTCCAACCCTGTCAGCTTTACAAGCCAGCATGATTTGGCCAGTCATTGAGCTTTTTACAAATGAAACGCAGAATCACGACAGTTCGCTGCGTAGCTGCAAACACAACTGCGTGTCAACAAGGAAATATGCAAAACTGTTAGCGGTTATGTTGGCTGGCTTAGTAATTGTTACTAGTGTCGCTTTCGATATCTCTTCAACTTTGGAGTGAATTAAAACTGAGAGAGCTGTGCACTTTTGTGTTGTTTNTGCGTGTCAACAAAAAAATATGCAAAACTGTTAGCGGTTATGTTGGCTGGCTTAGTAATTGTTACTAGTGTCGCTTTCGATATCTCTTCAACTTTGGAGTGAATTAAAACTGAGAGAGCTGTGCACTTTTCTGTTGTTTATAAGCCAGTAGAGCGTCCTCGTACCTTGATGTAGGTGCACGCCACGACCTTCAACATCTGTTTAGGCCTTCCGTTACGTCAGTAAAATTTCCTAAGCCTGGTTCATGCAATATTTACTTCCGGTAAGGAGGCTATGTTTTCGTCGTGTTTGTCTGTCTTTTTTCTGTTTGTCTCTCTGTCTGTCTGTCACCAAGATAACTTAAAAAGTTATGAACCGATTTGAATGAAATTTACAGGAATTGTTAGGTATGTTAGGAGGAACAGATGATTAACTTTTGGTGAAGATATGTCCATCCGTTTGTTTGTTTGTCTGCGTCATTTTTCTCGATGCCACAACTCAAAAAA
>LQNS02000225.1:32783-44519 GCA_001587735.2 Parhyale hawaiensis
TTACAGGAATTGTTAGGTATGTTAGGAGGAACAGATGATTAACTTTTGGTGAAGATATGTCCATCCGTTTGTTTGTTTGTCTGCGTCATTTTTCTCGATGCCACAACTCAAAAAATTATGAATGGATTTTGATTGAATTAACATGAGTTGTTAGGTATATAACAAAGAGTAGATGACCAAATTTTGGTAATGATCCGTTTGTTCGTTCGTTCGTTTGTCACTGTTTTTTATTTTATGCCTGTTAGCACAATAACTCAAAAAATAATAAATGGATCTTTATGAAATTTATAGGAGTTGTTAGTAATGTAAAAAAACATAAATGATAAAATTTTGGTGCAGATCGGTTGGTTCGTTTGTATGTTTGACTCATATTTGTCATTACCTTTGTTAACAGTATAACTCAAAAAGTTATGAACGGATCTTCAAAAAAATTAAACAAGCTGTTATTAATGTGAAAAGGCACAAATGATTAGATTTTGGAGTTTATGCAAAGCAAATTATGGTTTCAGAGCCATTTTGAATTTTTGCTACCGTTGGCTCACTGGGCGGAGGTATGCGCTCTCAGAGTGCTCTAGTTATTAATTTATTCATTTACTTTTTACCCAGTGAGGCACAGCATGAACCCGTTCCAGTCGTGAACAACATATATTACATAAGTGACCACAAACCATTACCAAAATCAGGCAGTAGTAAGACACGCATTAGCAATATTTTATTTTAAGCTATTTTAATACACTGTATTGTACTCTATATACTATAAACCTATTTAGATATAACATTTAATTATACGAGTTGAAAAATAGTTGCAAATGTATTTTTAACCACACATATGCAAACATACACTTTAATTTAAATAATCCCCGATACTGATAGCCGCACTTCATGTTCCTCTTTCTTACCCTACAAGAGACGTTGCTGCAAACAGCCTAGTTTCTTTCAACCGGTTATAAGTAGCTACATCGGAGTTCTGCATTTCGGAATCCCTTATGAGCAAAATTATTACTTCCCTAAGTCTAACATGATACAACTAGTGCTGGAGTTCGCTGTAAACGTTCGGCATTTGCAGGCGAGTTCACACTAGTCTTTTGACTGGCAAACGTTCGAGCATTTTCTCACCTCTTTGTTTCAAAAAAGGGCACAACTAAATGAGTTTTGATTCACTCCAGATAAATTTAAAAAGAAAGCCATGCTTCGCTTGTGGCAGTCGCCGTGCTAACAGCCGCTAGTATGAGCGAAAAATTTTAGGAAATATTTCGCTAGACAAATGCCTGTGTTTCCAGGGACACAACAAAAGGTTGGAAGACTTTGTACGGGAAACAAAAGACTATAGTGTGGATCCAGGTTTATGCCAGTGGCATCGCTGACCATATAAGTTGTACAGCCAGCAAGCTCAGCCGCGATATCAACATCTTGTACTAGAGAAGCACACTGAGAGTGTATACCTCCGCCAAGCAAGGCAATGTTGACAAGAAACCTATATTGGTCCTGAATTTCTGTTTGATCAACACCGAAATATAACTTACAGTTTCTCAAAACTTTTCTAACAGCTCCTGTAAACTGCTTGAAGATCTATCCATAACTTTCCGAGTTACGCTCTGCAAAGCAAACGGGAGACAAACCCACAAGCAGAAGAACAGATCATGACGAAAATTTGATTATTTTGTCTTCTAACACACCTAGCATTACCTGTAATATTATTGGTGGTTTGACCATACACTAACTTTTAAGAGTATGTTGCCAAGAAAATACAGGTAGACATACCAGTAAGCGGTTGAACGGATCCTCATCAATAATAATTAATGATCTGTTTCTCCAAACATAAAAACAATTCCTGTAAGTTTCATGAAAATCCGTGAACAACTTTTTAATCAAGTTATATCATATCTAATTCCCTCAAAAAGAATGATATGATAAAGAAAGTCATAAAAATTTGTTTGCTTTCATAAAAAAATAGTGAACCACTCGAGAATACAAATAAGTGCTGAATCTAGGATATCACTTTAATCATAGATATATAAATTTAACCATTTGTCCCTTGTGACAATCTTAGCATGTCCCGTAAAGTTCATGAAGTTCTGTGGGCAAATTTTTGAGTTATGATTTGACCAACAAAAACGCAAGCTTGGAGACTACCATAAAATCAGACGAACAGATTATCACCAAAATGAGGTCATTTGTTCATCGTAGAATTTCTAAGAGCTCCTGTAAGTTTCGTGAAGATCCGTCCTTAACGTTTTGAATTATGTCGTTTGATCATATAGTTTTCGCTATATATCTAACAGTTCCTGCAAAATTCATGAAAATCCATTTGTAATTTTTTATCAATGGTGCTAAAAGAAAAAAAAACAGATTGCTAAGAAACAGGNCTGTAAGTTTCGTGAAGATTCGTCCTTAACGTTTTGAATTATGTCGTTTGATCATATAGTTTTCGCTATATATCTAACAGTTCCTGCAAAATTCATGAAAATCCATTTGTAATTTTTTATCAATGGTGCTAAAAGAAAAAAAAAACAGATTGCTAACAAACAGGTGAGCTCATCTCCACTACTACATAATCAGTTTTTTCCTCTGCCATACCTAACAGTGAGTGACATCACCGTCTTAATTTTAGGTAGCAACCTACCGAAATGTGATTGGCTGTAACGGGATATGACGCCACCCAAGGTTTAATTTTGGTCAAGTGAGAGCGCACTTCTCTTTTTACTTTGCTACTGACCAATGCGATGGCTTTTACTGGATGTGGCATCCCCATGCTGTTATGTTTTGGTCACATGAATACACACACTTCTGTATTTACACTGATGCCGTCAAGTACCCAGCGCCCGCACTGGCCAGCGAAATGTCGTTAGGCCTCCGCCTGGCCAAAAGTCTGCTTGATGCATACGAAGTGCGCTTGATGGCAAACTTGAGAACAGCCACGAGCCTCCGGCAGCGTTAGAAAATGTATCTTGAGACCCTCGTTTTGCGTCGATAGCATAACTTTACCCTGGACAGCTGTAAACTTGGCCCTAATCATTTGTGTAGCTGACCCGTGTCTTTTATAAACTTAGCCCTTGTCCATTGTAAACCTAGCCTTTGTCTTTCACTCTTTTGTAAAACTGGTTTAATAAATTTTCCTAATTCGGCCGATTAGGTCTTAAAAAAATATCCCAAATTAGGAGCGAGCCCGAATTAGGAGCTGGTGGTAGTAAAATAATGGAGCAGTCACCCTCAAGACAAAAGGAAAGAAAATGTTAGTGAAGTACAAAAAGTTTTGTGTTTATAGGTAACTATATACAGGTTAGATTTGATTGTAAATTTAATATTAGCTGTGTAATTAGTTAGATTAGAACTTTTTACTATTTCGCCACACTTAAAATAGCTTTAGTATGAACGCATGAACATACTTTATTTAGCGATAATACGTTTTCTACGTATACAGTAAGTACTACATTTAGACACGAAGTTCACCAGCAAGTAGAAGGAGAATTACATTGAAATTAAAACGTCTCTTTAAAAATCTTTGTCCTCTTGTTTGCTACAGATCGTAACTGCGTCCACAGCCGCTTTGAAAATCCTGACTATTTTGGGAACTTGCTCGAATTGAAAAACTAAGTGTTTTTATTTTGCAGCGGTTCTCATTCTCTCTTCATACTACAGGAAGCTATTTATATATCGTAAACACTGCAACATCTCTATTATCTTTTACTATCTCGTAGCTTTCGGCTTGTATAAGTGCTTCGCTTAAGAGGTATTCTTTACGACTAGTGAGACATTCATTCACAGCTTCCTGACCCTCGTTTTCAAACTTTTTATGCGAAAACATGTTAAACGTTTGCTCCTGACTTACCCAATGATTGTCTGCATTATCAGAACTTTGGGTACAACTAAACCCTAGGATTGCAATAGCTTTACCGCCACTCAGTTTTCTTGATGAATAAATGCACAGAATAAGCTTGATACGGAAAGTTTCTCACGCGTTCACTTTTATTCCGAAGGTGTATGAGGTGAACATATATAGTTCATGCATAGAAAAATTTCCCAGAATTTTTTTTTATTCAAGTCATCCCGAAATCGACGGCTGAAATATTTTCTACGGTGGGTTGTACTGGGTTTTCTGTTACGAAAGTAACGGCAACTGAAAACAATATGACATATTTTTGGCAAACCAAATTCAAATGCTATTTTTCATGTTTCTGATCACTCATTTTCGTCAGAGTTGTTATTTTTGTTGCCTATATCTGCAATATCCAAAAAAATTCAAAAGGGAGAATTTTAGGAAAAATAATAATTATTATCAGGAACTTCCGAATTGGGAACTGCTGTCTGAATTAGGAGCGCTGAGATCTAAAATTTCAGTCCGAATTAGGAGCGGTCCGAATTAGGAAGAGTGAATTAGGAGCTACCACTGTACGGTATTTGTCGTTTTCAAACCTAACCCTTGTGTTTTGTAAGTGTATCCCTTGTCTGCTGGAAACTTAGCCCTCATATTCTGTAAAATACCTTATGAGCAAAAATAAAAGTCACTGTTGTTGGAGAAAAACCAGTGGAAAGCTGAAGCAGAGTTCAACAGCCCTTGTACATAATACTGTATACTTACTGGGACCATGTGGCTGTAAAGTTATTCCCATAGACCTGTTTTTACATATTTATCATACCCGTTTTGCTGAAGACAGTGCCAGTATTGTCAATGAGAGATCACGCTCCACTGATACATTGTAAATGGGTTTATTCCCACGAACCTCATCGGGTGGTTGCCTGAGAAAGAGACTGAGCATTTCACATAGTGTTGAAGGGCGTATTTATGCTACTGAAGAGTTTCTTTCTGAATAACAGAACTTATAGCTTTAGTAATAATTACGGGTCGTTTCGTTCATACAAAATTAATTAATGTCGCTTGTGTATTTGCGAGATTGATGAGTGGCACAGCATTGGAAAACTTTTAAGACATTCTTGATGCATATAGGCGCATCAACGAGTTATTGTAAGTGGTCGTAACAGGAACGTGTCAGGTATGCTATTTGACAGCACATAGACAAAATCTACGGTAGTTCACGTGAAAGTTTAACTTACTTCATCTGTCTGCTCAAAGATTTGATGGATACACTCAAACAAATCTTAACTTCAAGAAAAAGCCTATTAAGTTATTCTACATATATCATGCAGGTAATTTGTCATTTCCAATTGAACTTTCTTGCTGCTGGTATGTTACTTAACACGGAATATCATGAAAAACTGACTACATGGAGGAATGTGAAATATTTCATGAAGCTAACTTCACAGAGATATTCATCCTAATATAATAAAACGCTTTGTGTATATATTCGTTTATTTATTTATTTCGGGTCTTCTCTTAAGGAAATAGAAAGGCAAAAAATAGGCCACGTTGCATATTTTGTAATTAAGTTACGTTTTCATAGATATCGATGACTAGGTTGCAGAAGAAGGCCAATTCTCACGTTCCTCATACCAACGAGTTCAATCACGAAAATGAACACAAGCTGTTCGTCAATTTGCCAGTCAATGTCCACACGCAGAAATACCCTTCTGTCAAATGAATAATCTCGCTCGTTCAGTTATGATATCGTTTCCTTAGATTATCGCTAATAATTCACGTCGGTTTGAAGTCACATTCGCATTCCATAATCTTATAGACTGATTCTTGAAAGGAAAATCCTATCTCCAAAATATTTGTAGCCTGATAAACCGATAAAAGTGAAATCAACACGCAGTAATCCGCTGTCTTATCGAATCAAAGATGGCGTCTGTGTTCTTAGTGCAACATTTCCAGCTGAAATAGTTTCCTTGTGTTAAAAGGGAATACAGTGATTCTGATCGTTAAAGTGACAGTGAAAAAAATAAACATTTTTGTCGACTTGTTCATAATTTGAAACCGCTATAGAGGGTAAATTAGTCATTTATAGGTTTGTTTACTAAACTTGAATGACGCGACACGTTGAGAAACGGACGTGCTTCATCCTTCAGTCGCCCGCACTTGCTGCTGCTGCTTCCATCAAATCAACGTGCCACGCCCATCAGTTTGACTAAACGCGTTACGATGAGGGACGTGTGAACACGGCCTTATACACACTTGTGAACTTGAAATTATTTCTCAGTAAGAAAGCTCGCTATCATTTTGGTACTAACAACTATAATCAAATCCAAAAAAAAGAGTTCTTCAGTATGGAGTTATCCCTCCGATTTCTTCCTGTGGTCCTCCTACTCTACCCTGCCACGAAACAGATTCAGACATAAGCTCTAATAGTGTAAGAATACTGTATGTACTGTACCAATGTATTTTATTTGTCGATGGCATTGAAGATTGAAGAAACAAGACAGCAAGTTGAAATTATGTTTTCCACGACGCGGGTTTCGCCGTACCTCAGCTCATCAAGTGGGAGGCGCAAAGTATACTCGACTGAAAATGTTGCTGTGAGTATTTTTCTTTCCCATTTTAGGTACGGTAGCCATGAAGTAATATCGCGTTTCCCCTGGCAATTAACCCTTTTGCGCTTCGAGAAAACCTTTATTTCTTGTAAGAAGAGCACTGTTACTAGTGTCCAGAGAAATGGGTAGTATGAGTAATCGGTTTATTATTATAGCGTAACTAGAGCACTCTGGAATACATACCGCTGCTGAGCAAGACAGTGTTAACGTAAAATTCAAATTTCTGCTGAAACGAGGATTAACGTTTTATCATAACCAAAATTTGGTTATCTGTGCCCCGTGACATTGATAAAACTTCCTGAATTTTGTTTTTCTTTCTTTTTTTCTAAAATCCATCTGTAACTGTTTGAGTTATGCTCTGGCAAACACTAATACATATATATGTAGTCAGACACACGAATACGAGAACCGAACATCGCCATACGTTAGTCATTCGTGTTATTTATTATTTCTGACAATACCTAGAAATTTCATGAATTTCCATTCATAACGTTTGACAAACATTGTGACTGTATGACTAGCGTACAGTCAAGCACACGAACGTACAATCGATCATCACCAAAGTTATGTCATTTGCGTCTTTCAACGTTTCTAACAATTCCGGCATATATCAAGAAGATCTATTCATAGCTTTTTGGGTAATGGCACAGACAAACAATATGACATGCATTGAAAAAACAAGCAAGCAAACGGACATACAGTTCATCACAAAAACTTGGCCATTTACTCCTAAGGATCCATCAATAACTTTCTAAGTTATATTGGTGACCGACAGATATAGAGCCAACCAGACAAACACGTCTAAAACACAAGCCCCATGGCGTAGGTAATTTTTCTTTATAAGTAATCATTGAAACATCACATGGTATACAGAGAAATTTAATTCAGCTCTAGAGTTACGAGCAAACGCAGAAGATATCGCAGCAGTCATACATTCTAGATCAATTACACCCAATTGTTCCAGCTCAGTCTGGCAAAACGATTTGCGCTGCCATCGAAAATGCATATTAGGTCATTTACAGCGAGGACCATTACAGATGACTTCTAGTAATGTGTTTTTGAATTTTTGAGTCATGACTTGCAGGCTGAGGTTCAGTTTATATTGATGCTAGGCAGGCACGTTACGCATCAATGGGGCGATTTTCTGAAGTTCTAAATTTGAGCTCAGGAACAGTTCCTCTGACAATAATCTTCGTATTATATAAGCGACAGTTGAACACGGTAAGGCCATTATAAATGCTCTTAAGGTGATCACAATGGACCAAATTTTTTACGACAAACATCAAACATGCGAACTCCATTGCTGTTTCTAATTAATGTTTTCACTCGTGTTATCGGTAATAACTAATGATTCGAACGTCAATTATTCTACATTACATGCTTCGCCGAATTACTTATGAAGGCAAGATATTGAAACTTTTACTAGCGACAGAAGTGAAGCCGTCACTCCGTTTGCAGAATAACGTATTTATGAGGTGCGCCAGGTCGTCCTTTTAGTAATTTGTGATGCTGTATAATATACTGCAGTATTGGCAGAGGGTACGCCCTTCTCTCCTCTGCATTTTTAATATTAATATCAGTCACTTTGAGTGTCATATACACTCTGACTATTAAGAAATTGATTTATTCAAGAGTTTCCAGCAATTGATTCCTGCTCATGCTGTTCTCTTGCTAATGAAGCAAATTAAGTTCAAACGGTCGGATTAATTTTACCTTTTAATGAACTGGCACTCTCAGCTGAGTCTCCAATGTGTTCCTTGATCATTTAAATACATAGCAGAACTGTGTACCTCTCTCTAAATTTTAATTCATTACTAGTTTGAAAAAATCGGAAACTTTACAGGCTGTACTTGCTATAGGTAAGCTGATTTGTCAGTAGAGGTATTTACTAAATTGTTTCACAGCCTAACAATTGTGTCTGTGTCTGCGCGAACGTAATCCAACAGTCGTAGGCTGGGCTTAGAGAACACGTTCATATGACTAGTTTGTGGGCCCGCCTTAAGATATGCGTAGCTTCAGCATAATACTTATAACTAGAGCTTTCTGAGCTCATACTGTACCTCCGCCAAGCAAGGCAACCTTTAACGAAAAATTCAAATTGGTTCTGAAACTATTACTTCCTCTTTATCTGAACCAAAATCTAGTCATTTGCGCCTTGTGAAAGCAATAATAGCTTCTGTAAGTTTCTTGAAGATCCGTACGTAACTTTTTGAAAAGTTGCGACAAACATTTTGCCAAACATTAGCCAAACACACAAACAGCCAAACCGATCATCTCCAATATTTGATCATTGATGTCTTTTAATACCCTTAACAATTCCTGCAAGTTTCATAAGCATCCGTTCGTGACATTTTGAGTTACATTGCTAAGAAACATAAAATCAAACATGGAGACAAATAAACAGATAAATAGATCATCACAAAAAATTGATCATCCCTAACAATTCATGTAAATTTCACAAAACCCCTACATAACTTTTTGAGTTAGGGTAGTAAGAGAAGAGAAACAGACAAACAAACAGTTGAACGGATCATTACCATAACTGTTAATCATCTGTTTCTCCTGACATGTTTAACTATCCCTGCCGCTACCGCAGGCATAACAGCACTCAAAGTTGCGGACAGTCTGTCCATTATGAGCAAAATATTCTGTAAGCATCAAAGTCAGTGCGCAGGTAGCAATAATCCCGCTGTAAACCCGGAATACCCAGAGATTCAGTAATCCCTAATGAAACTTTTCTAAAAATTATGCGTGGGTAAGTTGTCTTACAACCTATCCAAAAAGAACGAACTATAAACACCGCAAAAAGGCATATGGTAGGGCTATGCGGAGGCCAGTGTAAGGGCAATGGCACCCTGGGTATCAATTAATGTAAAATTAAACTTGGAAATATAACGGGAGTCGAAGATTCTCAAATCTCCTTTATAAGCATAAGTAGTTCGAAAGAATTACAAATTTGCCAGGGAAATGGAGTCGCTAAAGTGATCAGCGTGATTCCGAACGGAGAACTAAGAGGGAGACTTTGAGAGAGCTGCACCCAGCACGCTCAGAGGTCCTGGTCATAAGGGTGCGACGAGTATATTCCGCGTACCGTGATTCCCGACGTGCATTGCAGGAGACAGTGCACCTTCCTAGCAGAGCAGGAAACCAATGGGAAAGTTATTAACCGGAGTAAAGTTCACTTTTCATCAGCAGGAAAATTTTCGGCGTAAGTGATTACACATATTTTTTTTCAGTTTCATGGAATGGTGTCAAAAGAAGAAGAAGTTGCTTGACATAAAATGATTACCGAAGGACTGAACTTTGTGAAACACAACCGTTAATTGGACCTGTTTGTCCCACCCTTATGACCAGGGACGCTGAGCGCCACCATTTAATATGTTTTCCTCCTAGTTTTCACCCACAGTTTTACGCTTATCACTGTAGTGGCCAAATTTCCTTGGCAAATTTTAAAATTCTTGCAATTATCTTTCATGAAGTATATCTACGTATCCTGTAGTCCATAGGAAATTTCAAACTGAAACTGATAAATTAGCTTGCTTTTTGGCCAGCACCTAGAACTACCGAATGTTTATTTGCACTTTTTATTCACAGTTCTTATACCGTATAGATTGTAGAACAATTTACTCGTGTCCAATTTTTGCAATGTTTAACTCACAACTTTTGTTTTTCTGTGTATTCTCTAAGATTTCCTTGTCCCAAATTTATCAACACAGATACAACTAGTAGTAGAAGGACTACTAGAGCAGCAATACTAAGACGCATTGCGCCGAATTCTCAGGGATTTTTATCTTCGCTTTCCTGCTGGAAGGTCACATGCTTAATGCTAGCTCAGATGAGTTCTATTGTTCTCGACTGGTCACCGGAGCATGTATCCAACCATCCAACCCACACAGCACGACTGTTCGTCCAGTCACACCGCACAGGTCAGGGCGACGGAAAAAGAAGAGAGAAGAAGACAGAAAAAAGAAACACCTATGCGAAGGGTCTCTTCCGTAACCCCCCACATTGGAAAAGGTAGGAGTTCCATTAAAATGAGTCGCTTACCACCGTTCAGTAGCCCACCTCGGGGAGCAAAAGGGGATGTATAGAGGACTTAGCTAACTCTACAAACCAATTTCGCCAATAGGAACTGCGGCCAGCTTCAGCATCTAGTGCGGAAAGCACTCGGGACAGGCCTTTGAGGGAGTGAAACCCATATATATTCCAATAAGGCTCATCAAAATATACCCGGCGGGTATTGCATCTCACAGTTACCACATGTATGTTCATTTACGAAGCTCACTCGCCCCATGGTGTGTGAGAGCCCAAGTAGCACGCAACGCTCGAGCTCTCTCATTGGTCGGGTGCACAAAGACGCGTGCAGAAAGTTTTACAATTGTAAGCGTGGGTTCCATACCTGGTATTTCTCGCATAATGTAGAGTTGTTGCAACTTACAAGACAGCAAGTTCTCCAATGTTGTAATGTTAGTAAATCTGTGTCCTCATTTACCATAGGACATTTGCCACCTCACTAATGAGTTTGATTTTTACAGAAGTTTTTGCAGTCCAAAACTTCCGATTTTATCCAATAATGACTACCTCTATCTTTAATAAAAGTTTTCGGGTACAATGACACTGTAGAGATGTGCTCTTATTATTGCAGCATAAAAGACTATGCATCGTGCATAATGCAACGCATTGGTTGAAGCAAACGAAAAATATCCTTAATGAACTTGGGTTGACATGCTCGGGACATCGTTCGATATCGGCATTACAGACTGTACTTGGTGCTGTCAATATAATATCATAAAACTCTGTGTTCTTGTAACTTAACGTAAGCCTGCGGCCCAGAAGCTGCAGACTCATTTTAGCTTTAGCACTTGGTTCGTACTTTTACTTAGCAGCGGTCGGAGCTTGTTGCTGTGTATATTTAAACACCAGAAAAGTACACATCTTTCTTACTATTTTTTCACTGGATATTAAACGAGACATTCGAAACTTTGCGAGAGAAAGTTGCTAAGCAAACAGGCCTGACGGTTTACATTTTAACTAATCTCTCAGTGTACACACAGGGGTGTTCATGGGGACGCAACGACCCATTCAGATGTTTTGAAGTATAAATAAATGTAGAGCAAAAGCCCGGACGTATCGACATTGGGACCATTACTTTAATGATGAGCTGTGCATTCTTGCCCCCAATACTTTATTGGCAGAGATTAGCGGCTCGCTGGAGTTTGTCACCCTACAATCATCCCCATTGAAAGCTAATTGGTTCACTCCTTTGTTCCGTTAGCGGAAGTGTTGTATTCCCCCCAAAAAAAGTCAGCA
>LQNS02000225.1:44597-71072 GCA_001587735.2 Parhyale hawaiensis
CCCAATACTTTATTGGCAGAGATTAGCGGCTCGCTGGAGTTTGTCACCCTACAATCATCCCCATTGAAAGCTAATTGGTTCACTCCTTTGTTCCGTTAGCGGAAGTGTTGTATTCCCCCCAAAAAAAGTCAGCAAGGGCAGAGGGACACCCGAGTGATGGATTTCAGAAACGTAGTTCAGCAAAGTTAATGACTGATTGACAAATAGTACTAAATCTGCAAGGAACACTGTCATGCAAAATTTAAAGCCATTGTGTCTGTGAAGCTGACATTTAAATTCACCTGAATCTATTTTGTAAGTAATTTCTACTCCTTTCGCTTAATTGGATACTACAGTGTGTCGGCAGTAAAAAGTAAATGGCATCTCTTAGTGTTCAAGACTGTTGTAATCGTCATTCTGCTATGAAGGAAGAAGTGCAGTCGCTACGGCTGCACCTCTACCGTGCGGTGAGGTATATTTTCGATTTATGTTATCAAAAAGTTGAGCAGACCAATTCCACTACGGTAAAACTTTGGCATCTTTCTTATCGAACTCTAGGAAAAATTCGTTCAACATAACTTTCTTCTTGGCTGTGAAAAGGTTTTCGAAAATAAACTAATAAACTTTCTAATGGGCATTAGACTTCGCCAAAACATCCTGAACTGGATACGGATACAAGTTGATAGAGCTCGCGTTTTAATGTAAAAGACCAAGAAAACTTCAAGTAAAAAAAAACTGTAAATATAAAAGAACCAACCGATGGTCGGTTGCCTGCTTGCTTGGTTGTTTGGCTAGTCTCTCTCCATGGTAATTGTCCAGCCTCAAATGCGCGAGATACTGCAAGGTATTTTAGCGTCTTGTTCTGGAGCTTGGGGAATGAAAGCGTTCTCTTATTGTTGTTTGGTAGCTTCCAAGGGGGTGGAGCGTAAGCGTCACTCTCTTTGACCGCATGGAGGAAATAGGTTGAGGCGTTTCCATCCTGCAGGAGATTACCGCAGGCCTTAATCTACGTTTCTGCTGCGATTAAACAGCAGTGTGGTTGCAGTTCTTGTCAGACCATAAGTTCTGAAGGGGGAAATAGGAGAGAGCACGAGTGAAGTGCCGTGGATTACACTTCACCATTCATAGCTGCATCTGAAGGACATTTAGGTACACCACGATGCTAGCGGCCAATGTAGCAAGTAAGGTACCGTTACAGGCCAACCTCTCTAGGAGAGTGACCATTACAAACAACCAGTAACAATTGCTCTACAGCCCTTGGAAGGTGAGGTGTGTAAATGGAAACTGCAAACCCATCAACTTCCCACAGCAGATCTGGGTGCCGTTGGGTCTAAAGAGCTATATCGCCTTCCACACGCGCTTCTTCACATTAGGTTCCTATCACCCCGTACTTCAAGTGACACATACACCCACAAAGAAGCAGTCGTTGACCAACGAGCAAGAATCCAAACTTAGCCGCTTGGAGTCGACCCTGTATACCCTACGTTAGTCGCCTTTTATGTCTCGAGCAAGTGACCGAATTAGAATTCTAACATCCCTACTCCCGGGGTTTTCTGCTCCCAATGCTTCTCATGTTGTACATTAGTAAGCTGCTTTTTGTCACAGTACCAAGGTCATGTATTTAATTGGAATTTTGGCCATTCTCCCTAGTTTTCTAGTCGCAATCGAAATTTCTTCACTAGATATGATGTATACGCACAGCAGACTTCAAAAATGAGTTCCAGATTTTCAGCACTTTACTGGGCTCGACGGCTACACTAATCTGTGCAGTAAGGATACAACTGTAATTAGAAAATGCTGCCACTCCCTAGAGCTCTTTTTTGTAGCATTGTTTGAAACCCAAAAGGAACAAGAACGCTTCGTGGCGTAAGACCATCACCCGCGCTGGGGGGAGGGTAGGGAGGAACGAAAGCGCTGAGTCAGGAGTTACAAATTCAACGCCGTCATTTTTAATGGCCAGCTTACTCCAGAGTTTTGGCTTTTTTCACATCTAGGCCAACTCATCTGACTGTGATGATGACTCATCCCTTTCTGCCTCTTTTTGGGTGGACAGACAAACAAACAGACACACAACTTCAACGAAAACACTATCACCGCTCTTTGCTTCGCTCGCGGGTGGTAATGAGGTCAATGAGCATTCGGTGCTCTCATTTTTGACAGCTGGTGCTCTGTTTTTCTAAATATTGGGGTACCCAAGTCACTAACTGATTTCGGAGTTATTGAGACATATGATAGGTCTATATTTTATTTAGTAGCTAAGGCTCAACACGTCTTTGCTATTTTTTGATTTCGTTGTATACCAGTTAAATAGGTTTTATTTACATTGTTTTGCGGCGGTAGCAAATTTTTCCCTTCTTTTTTGCTGGGAATTTTTTAAGATACTCCTATTGTTTGGTGTACATGTGTTGTATTCTCATAATGGAGCCTGGAATTTCATGTCACATTTTTTACTTTCGGCTGTGAATACCTGCAGTCCTACACCCAGCGTCGGAGCTGGCGTACTATGAGCACATCAGAATGATATTGGCCATTTGCAAGTTTGTATAAGAATATTTAGTGAATTATATGAAAAAAACATAAGGCATTATAAGTATATTCCGTTGAGGGATGCGACAGTTGGTGACTTTGGCAGATAGTTAGTATCTGCAAGAGCACCCTATCCCAGAACTTTAAGAACTGTTTTGGTGCGGTTTACTCCGAAGTGGACAATAATTTTTGTGAGGTCTAAGAACAAACCGTGGTTTGACGATCAGTGGAGGTTGACTTTCGAAGTCAAGCAAGCAGTTTATCGGGCTTTCCAGCATTCGCATGACGGCACGTTGGCAGACGTGCATACGTATGCAAAGTGTAGAGCTAAGGCATTTAACTGTGTACTAGAGGGGGCACACAACCGTCAGAAGCAGCATTCAAGGGAGTCTCTGCGGAGTATAAACTATCCACATCGTTCGTAGAGTAGCAAAAGGCTTCAGTCTTCAGGGCTGAACCCTTGTTACCTGCCCTTGTTGCCCCTTGGGTGCAATCATTGCTGAGCTCCTAGCTAAGGCGGAACTCCTCTCGGCTCACTTCAGTGGAAGCAGAGATACATCTGATAGGTTTATTACCCACAGATATACATTACAATGCATAATTGATGTCATTTCAGTTTACAATACACAAACAATAATCTATCCGCATAGCCGCAAAATAATGTTTTGAAACTATTTGGTCATCAAGTAATAATAATATTAGTACAGTTGTATCACGTAATATTTATACCATTTTTTTTAATGCGTTATTAGATATCGGATCGAATAAATGCGTTGGTATTTAGTATCATTAACAAGAAACGCCGTTTGTAAATGACTTGACCCCTTCTCAATATCAACACGCACGTTTGGGAAATTGAGAATGGAGCGTCTCATTTCATAATTTGTTGGGAATGAGTGAGCCCTAACATTCTTGAAAACTTTGAGGCTCATTATTTGTGAGTGATCGGAAAAACTGCTTTAACTATGCTGACGATTCCACTTTGATAGCAGTGACGCCAAGCCCCAGTATGCGTATTGTTGTCGCTCAGTCTCTCCACAGGGACTTGTTGCTACCGACCGATTTGTTAGCTAAGCCAACAGGCTATGTGCTCAGAGAGATTTGGCAAATATGTAAGATAGGCGAAGGACTTCTTGCTTCTGTATGTATGTTTTATATGGTATACAGCAATGAGAGATATTGGTTGTATTCTTCTGTTCCTTTTCTCTAGGTCTTTGGGAGAAATACACAGGGCTGCGGCTTATGCCCACCCCTTCACATTGGAGACTGTTAGGTGCTATATATTACTCGTCAGTTCCGTCGGTGTTTCCTGCCCTGGTCCGTTTGGTCTGGAATTCAGTATGGGCTCAATTTTCGGTAGCATTGGGCGGCGGACGTTTAAGTCAGTTGTTAATGACTTTCTGATGAAGTTTCTTTGGCAACGCTTCAGGTTCCCTGTGTTGCATAATGCTTCATTTGGATTGCACTGCCCGTCTGTGAAGGCCCAAGCGTTACGTTGTAAATAACATTATTGTTGGCGAAGAATATCTAGAGTAATTATTAAATCGCAATATATCTACAAAATCACCCTCCCATATAAGGTCTAGAGCACGATCGCAATAGCGGGAACTGAATAACGAGAAGCAGTGTATCTGTAAGAAGAATTTATAGGAGATATCTCCGCACATCAGTAAGATTTGCTCGCTACCGTAAGGTGTAACACGCGCTCGTAGTGGCAGGTATCGGACAGTGCCAGTGTATGAGCAAGGGTCCGGCAGACCTGTCCTCCAGAATATATTGTCTCGGTTCTGATTGATGGTCCAATGAGGCGCTCAGGGCAGCGGCTGCTGGGAGACGCCCTCGTCTCCCAAAAATTCTGCCGATGACCTGATCCTGTTTTCTGGAAGCTGGCGGTGTTATCCGGGCTGAGCAAAGATGTACGCCTCTTTTCTCATTTTGCGTGTCCCATATGCGGCACAAATCAGGGTTGTCTTTATTATAGGGAAAGAATCCAGAATATTTTCGAAGTGGTGATCGCATGGTTATCTGGACCTTAGATAAAGGAAAACTGTACGAAACACTTAGCTTCGGCATTATGTAATAAGATTTTGTAATGTTTTCATTAAGAATCAATTTTAAATTTCCGATATGCAATGACTTCGACTAGGATTTGGTTCTCTAAAATATAAAATATCTCTTTCAGGCTCTCACAGACGCGTTTAAATTCAGTTCTCTGCTGAGCACGGCGATGTCATTTTTCCATGACTGATGCTAGCATTTTTGGTGTTCTATATTGGTGTTCGAAAATTTTAGATGGTCATGACCATATTCGCATAGAGAATGAGTAAGTTCTTCACCGAAGCTAGATCTCTTACAACCGCACATAAACATTGTATCAGTTGTAGAACTTGATTTGGGCACTATGCCCTCGGATATTTAGAGAACATTCATCTTTCCTTAGGAAGATTCCTATTATGCCTGCACTATTATCGCATGAAATAAAACGTTTCTACCCAGTTTAATTTAGGATATAAAAAGCATTAGATTCTTCAGGATTGGAATCCAGGGACTCACGTAGATGAGGTGAGTTGAAACGATTTGGACAAACATGACATTTCAAGCATTCCACTGCAATGGCTTTCTTAGGTTTTACTGGGTGATTGACCTTGCCTTTCTCTGAGGAATAGCCCTATTTGGAAGTTTGCTTACCTGACACACGTTGAGCAAGAAGAGTTAGAACTCATTCGCCAAAGCTCACCACTCCCACTCTGGGAAAAATTTGATGCACGTACTGTTGGTGCTTCACAGAGAAGCATCAAGGTGTGCATAGGTGTTTCATGGTGTAGCTTGGTGTGTCGTCGGCCGAGACAGAAAAACAGATTTCAGTCAGAAAAACATATTTCCACAAAAAGAAAGTGAACAAAAGTTTTATAGTTTTGTTACACGTGCGAAACGAGACGCGGTTACTTACTTACAGGCAGATCGTTATCGTAATTCAAAGTTTCGTCTCGTGATGTGCATCTTTTGTACCTGACTTTGCTTTGCCATAAAACTGAAACACATCAGTGCATCATAAACGTGCCAAGTGCATCATAAGACCCTATATGCATCATCATGCTGCACTTTAGCTAACTTTGCTTTAATGGTAACAATAATCATCATTCAGTATCTCGCATGCGCTAGATAAACCTAACGTAGATTTCGTTATGCCTTATTATTGTAAAATTTTGACGATATGTCACTGATAGTGTGCAAAACAGGACATGACGTCCGTGCTGAGGAAGAATGAAAAATCTCTCTGGATGACTTCGATTTTGGGATTCTCACAGCGCTGGCTTCTCCTTTCCTTCAATGTTTGAACTTCTAATTTCTACAATTAAAGCAAAAGGTGTAATTACTCTATACAAGATAATACACAATTATTACTATAATTACAGTGGAGTTAGTTGGTGTGCATCATGATGATGCACTTAGCATATTTATGATGCACTTGCGTCTTTCGGTTTTGCGACAAAATTGCATGTAATTTTGATGCATCTCAGTGCATAAAAATTTCTCTCAGTGTAAATTATTGGTTCTCTAAGGAGGTATTCTGTTCTAAACGATTAATAATCCAAAACAAACAGCCCATGCAGCTCATGTGTGCTTTGATGATGATGGAATGATCGTAATGCATGGCCAAATTAAGCTCCTAACATCAGTCCAATTCAATTGAGAATTTTTACTGAATCTTTTGGAGAGAAAGATTGTTCAAAAGATTCCGCAACTTTGGGCAACAGGATGAATCCTGCATTGAAGAATGAACAACACTGAGAGGAATTTTGATGCACTTATAATAGATGCATCAAAATTACATGCATTTTTGTTCCAAAACCGAAACACGCAAATACATCATGGAAATACAGTGCAACATGATGATGCATATAAAGTCTTATGATGCACTTGGCACGAATTGATGCTCCTATGTCCTTCGGTTTTGTGACAAAGCCGTTGATGCACCAAGATGCATCAAAAGCAGGTAAAACTGATGTACCTGACACTGGCTGACAGGATAAAACTTTGAAAAAACAACAGCGTTCTGCGTGTTAGCATGTAACCGCGTCTTGCTTCGCACCTTGAGCAAAACTACAAATCTTTTGTTCACTTTTTGCTGAAATATACTTTTCTGACAAATATATGATTTTCTGTCTGCTGCGATGACACACCAAACCACATTATGAAACACCTACGTGCATCGAAGTTTTTCTCAGGGCAAAATTCCCCTAAGTCTTTGTAAATTATTTTGGACAACCATAAAACTCTGTTACAAGTTATTAACCGTAAACAGAGGCTTTGTAGCAAAATCTCATTATGGTGATAGTTTCTACTACTTTTGGGCTATATTGTTTTTCATATGTTACTTAATATTTGGTAATCGATTACTGTTTTCAAATTTTCTTTAATTAGCAAATGCTTAGGTATCTAAGTTTAGGCGGGGTCATATAAAAAGTTAAGAAAAAGAATATTTCATTATAGGGCTGATAAAAAATTATAAGTACCTTTGGGTGTCACTATGCATGACGAATTTGATAAATATCTCCGTTAATGACAAATTTATGACTGCGTGTCTTACAACATCGTAAGTTGATGAATGAACATCTCGAACATCTCGGTGTGGCCCCGCGTGCCGGTAGAAACAGACAAAGCTTTCTCTCCACACGATTCTGGAGTTATATTCGCACCTCAGCCCTTAACTTACCTACTTCAATCATCTTCTGAGTCACTGATTCTTCTCACATGCGACAATTACAAATTTTCTTCGTTTTTTCGTAATACTAACAAATATCTGCTTAAAAAAAGTGCCCCTTTCTATTGTTTTGCTAGTTCAATCTGCGCTGTTCATGTTTTCTGCTGTTAACGAACCGCAGTATAATGAAGTATAAAATATATGTGGATTTCAGAAACTGCTGTTTGTCAATCTAGATATACGTTAGAGCATCGTATTTTCACAAGAAAGCTCTGGCTTGCTCCTGGAGTTCCAGGTTATTTTGTATTGCGATACGATTATTGAAATCAAGTTCCCCATACCTCACGTGCTCCGCTACAGCTGCTGAATTATCCCTGTAGCGTGTGGTGGTAATCATACCTCTTCTCTGTGACCAGGAGTGTCTTCACATCCTGCACATGCTTCGTTTATCGTACGTCAGAAGCGGCCACGGAAGCATCGGCCTAACAGCAAGACACAAAAGCAATGGACAGTGGTTCGATCTCATATTAAATAGCCATCCGCCAAATAAATGTACGACTATATGGTTCACAAGGTTGAAAATAACAGGCAGTTATATGAAACGAATAGAGCCCTCTAGCACTAACGGACAGTATTTTCTTGGTCAAACTATAAATGTTCCTACTGGAGCATTCTTCAACCTGTGCCTGTTTCAGCTGCAGAGGTGCTGAGGTGGCGATGTCTCCACTCGGAGGCGACTGCTAGAACAGACGGAGGAAGAATTATGGATAGGGGAGTGTTCATAAAAGGTCATTCACGGGCTATTAAAGACGGCCAGCAAATCAAGGCGAGCAGCTAAGGGGATGAGGGAGGGACGAGGCCTGTCGTCCTCACACCAATTCTATGGGACCAGTTTGCCTTAATGGCGGCGGCGGTGGCGTGCCTGCCTTGATTGTCCGACCTGCGAAAGTGAGGCGGCAGAGCAGGAGGAGGCAGTGGCGCGGCAGGGGATTGTGTGCGGTATGGGACTTCTGTCTCGACTTCTGATTGTCTGCCTTGCACTTGGCAGAAATTAGTTTCATCTACAGAGGGAAGGACTCTCCTTCTAGCGTGCTCTGTATTTAATACCGTTTGTATCCCTTGCACTACTTCTTGCTTGTGTTAACCAACTGAAGGGAGTGCAATTTTTTTCCATTACGGATTTCTAATGGAAAATGCGTTTTCATTTTTGTTACACCACTGTGGAATCTTATAAACCATTTGGTGGATCGTATATGCATGTTTAACCTGTTCGTCGGTGCTATACTATCCACTAGCAATTTTAGCTTTCTAAGCCTTTCACAAACGTTTGCCTTTTTTTTAACATTTAGCAGCATCTACGATCCCTAAGTGAAATACTAAACGAAGTCCGTGCAACTATAAAGGCTCCTTCCTGCACTGTCTGATGTTGCATTGAGTTTCACATATGAGAGAATGCAACACAATAGAGGAACGGTTTCTTCCATGGATTACTTGCTTGAAAGCTAGGTTTATTTTATATTTTTATCTTCCTTATTTTTATGTTATGCATACTTTTAGTTCAGCTAATTTTTATTTATTTCTAATTGCTCGGTCTATGTTGATTACTATCATCACTGATTCGCTTCATGGTCAGAGAATCAATGGATTCTCTGGAGTTCCATGGCCGAAAGTCTGCCCTAAAACACCATTACGTGTCATACACCAAGATGTAGAATTCAATGCGGTAGAGCTGTAGAGCTAATTTTTATCTAAATATATATAAAATCTAAAGCACTCTGAGAGCGCATACCTTCGCCAAGCGAGGCAACGGTAACGAAAAATTCAATTTGGCTCTAAAACCATAATTTTCTTTGTATCAACTCTAAAATCTAATCATTTGTGCCTCCTGATGCATTAACAACTTATGCAATTTTCGTGAAGATCCGTTCATAACTCTTTGAGTTATGCTGCTAGCAAACATTATGACAAACATGGGTCAAACATACAAACGAACAAACCAATCTGCACCAAATTTAATCATTTATGTCTTTTAACATTAATAACAACTCCTATAAATTTCATAAACATCTATTCCTAATTTTTTTAGTTATTGTGCTAACAAGCATAGAATTAAAAACAGTGACTAACGAACGAACGAATTAATAGATCATCACAAAAATTTGGTCATTTACTTTTCGTAATAAACCTAACAACTTGTGTAAATTTTATTAAAATACGTCTATAACTGTTTGAGTTATGGCATTAAGAAAAAAGAGGCACACAAACAAGCAAACAATGGGATAGACGGATCTTCACCAACAGTTAACCATCTGTTTCTCCTAACATACATAACAATCCCTGTAAATTTCTTCAAAATCCGTCCATAACTTTTTGAGTTATCTTGGTGACAGATAGAGAGACAAACCCGACGAAAACATAACCTCCTTAGCAGAGGTAATTACGAATTTCAACTGTCAGTTGAATGCTTAGTAGCACTAGAGTACAATATGCAAACCTTTTAAATGCACTGTTGGAACGCCACGTAGTGACCTCGGAGGTGAAACCAAGAACTGCTGATGATAAAGCATGTACAGTGAAGGTGATACATAATTAATGTAAAGTTTTGATACTGGTGAATACACAAAAAATTAAAGTTCTCTAGCTGTGTGCTAGCGTTGTTTCGGGTCAATAAACATTTTCGAGTATAACGAAACTCACTGCACCGGGTTAATGGGTATGAAATCACGCCCTTCAAGCTTCCCACAACTTCAACAATATCACTTCTGTGATAATTAGGATACTCCTTTGCAGTTCTATTGACGACAAAAAAAAATTACATCGGTTCTTCTAAACTTGAAAAAAAAATTAAACCTGGATAGCCTCACTTTGGCACTACGTCAACACGTTTTTACTTGCGGTGTCAAACTATGACTCAGATGAATAGGCGAAGAAGTTTCATTAATACAAGTCCATTGCCACAGGCATATTTGCAAAGCGGATGAGTTGCCAAAGTTTGTATCCAGTCTTTCAAACAGGACAAAATTGCTCACACGGCTCAGTGTTTTCCACTGAGTGATTACAGCACGCAGAGAATTTGCGAGGATGTCTTGTTTTCAGCCTGTCCATGCTTCTGTTCTTCCACACCTATGAATACTAGAAATTATTTTGCAATGCGTTTTCTCCTATTGTATTCAAGGAAAACCAATTAACTAATGGTAGACTAGTGTAAAGACTATCGCTCTGAACTTCCCTCTTTTTCCCTTGGCTGCATGTATTTGCATCTTGAAAGCCACATCAAATCCAGTGAGGCGGGACATGGCGGCTGAGAGGTTCCGATGTACGTCAGTTCTATATAGTTGTTCTTATCATTTAATACTATTAACTAGAGTTTAAGTTAGGAGAGAAATATAGAGCAGTTGTTGTTGCAGTGGTTTGATTCTCCTTCAGACAGGTTCATACGACAGTCTATTGGTGCCCAGGAAGCAGAGAGAGTAACGGAAAGACTCACGTGAAACCAGTATCGAAAAGTGACGTCATCAATGACGTCATATCGACGAACGATACAATTGAACAGCCTATGAGCATTTTATATAACCTCGTCAAAAAGTTCAATTGCAAACTTCAATCCCTTAAATATTAGCCCTTTGACACCTTAAATATCCAGTCCCAAAACAGGGGCATGCGCCCCACTGCCCCCCCCCCCTCACGAACAGTTGTGAGTAAAATAGACCTATCCGGCTTTGCTTCCTTTCGTGACAAAAGGATTTCCTACCTTTTATTTCCCGAGGGCGGACTTCTAACAATTTAAATAAAAGTTCTAAGATTTCTGCCTCATATCAAGTACAAAATAAAACTTTGCTATGATCCCATCCCTTTAAGTTGAGTGGCCCGAAAGATTTGTCTCGTTCGGTCACAGTGTGGCCGCTTAAAGGAGAAACCTGCTCATCTTCATTCCGCACCACTGCGGCTCTGCAGACACCGGCGCGCTGGTGCGGGCAGAAGGTCGATGAGGAGACTAGAGAAGACAGAGTGACCTCAAAACTCCCAGGCCGACTTTCATGCATCTTATTTGCTCCTCAAAGGTGACACATTTTCCAGGCTCTGCAAGCCGGTCTTGTCGTCTTCTTCTTCTTCTGCTTGTCTCTTACTTTCTGAGTAAAAAATTATTACGTTGCAACCAAACTGTAAATTTTTCCACGCTTTATGTCTAAGTTACGCTTGGGAAATAAAGAAATTGGAGTTCATAAATGTTGTTAATGTAGCAAAAATAGAGCAACAGTGGCAATGTAGTTCTTCGTTGTGGGAGTCCCACCTTGCGAAATAACTCCGAAGCGTCTCTGAGTCTCGACTCCAATGCAAATGTTAGTGAAAAAGGTTAGCTGAGAGTGAAGTTCGTCACACGTTGGTGGTGAATTTTGAAGAATGTTGTAAAAAGCATCCTAAACAACTGTGCTTCGCGATTTGATTTTGCGAGGGACTTGGCTGAGTCAGTTACTTACCTTTGACAAAAATTGTTACACACAAGTCTATAATACACGAGTATATAAAATAAGGAACTGACACAACACGTTGCCACCTCCCGCGCTCTGATAAAATAAAAAAGAAAGTATTATTTTTAACCCTATACTTAACATAAGTGGATAAATTGAGAACGCTTATGTAATCTCAAGAGCACATAGATTGATGCATTTCAGCTTTATGTCTCTAAACAAACTCACACCGGCGTCCGTCTAGACCTCAAAGACTGTGACCCACCTATGTGAACTGGCAGGGGCACACAACATAATATATACTGTAGTTAACCCATTACCACTCGGCACTCGCCAGCGTTTTTCTGCACGCTTCAAATAATGTCGTTCCCCTTCAATGGTACACCGCTACTGGGCCGTTCACCCACTGCCATGGCTTCCAATTGAATTATTGATACAAAAAACGCGATTTCGGGTAAGACCTATATTTTTGCAGACCTAGTGTGCGGAAGAACATAAACACGGACACGCTGAAAACTCTACAAACCAGCAGATACTGCGCGGGCCGTAATTAGCAAAGTAACATTTGTTATTCCTTCTCAGTGCATTTGGTTACTGTTGAAAAATATCTTAATTATATGCAAGATCTAAGCGTATTGCAACGGTTTTCTTCCAGTTTGTAAAACTTTACTGTAATGAACTAAAGACAATTGTACTGGCCGGGGCTTCTGAGAATGTGAATCGAAATGGCTTCCCTCGATAGATGAAAAGCTTCGTCCTTTAAATGCAACTTTTCACCTCTCCTTAAGAAAAAAGTAACACCAAATGCTCTCTTCTGCCATGAAGTAAGTTACATGCCATTTGGTACAGGGTCTGTTCTTTATGTGACAAGCAGACTAACGTTAAACTAAGATATCAGCAGCGTGGTAAAGCACAGACGACTGTTTATCACCCTATAAGAACACAGTTATACAATTGGCGCCAAGCCGAGTTGAGACACACTTAATTAGGGCTCGTTTGAGGCGCATTTGATTTGTGCTGAAATTAAGCATTCGAGGCTTTATGTTTCAAGCAGATGCTTTGGCTCTCCTTTCGAGTCGTATTGCAAGTGCTGCAAGCAATCTTGTTACCTTAAGCAGGCTAAAAACCATCTTACCGAGCTAGACAGTTTTTAGAAGTCTCGAGATCAGTTCATCATGGGTCAACGCCTGAAAGTTAATTCTACGGGTTAAAGCCAAAGCACCTGTCTAAAGTTTCAGGCAAATCAAGCTTCGATGGCTTAATTTCGATGCCCAATTGTACACGCCCTTGATTGTGTAGCGAAATTTAGCCTTAGAGGCTTCAGTTGTTAGAAATTCAGACAGGTGCCATGGTTTCGACCCGTTGTAAAGGTAAAGTCAGCTTGACCGCACCCTCAACTGGGAAAATCACACGTACTAGGTTGTGCTGCACATATAGGCCAACAGGCCCCAGAGGAGTATACGGCTGCAGTCGATCACAAATCATCTTGAGTTGCGGCGCCCGCGGTGGAAGGCGCCATGCGGTAGACCTGCTTCCCCCGACCCTCACATTTCTGGCAAAGATTGGTAATCTCACTGCAGTACGCAGACTGATTGCTGACCAATCCCGCCAAATGTCGCGAAGAACTTGCCTACTTGGCAGGGAGGTTCGAACTCGCAGCTTTGAGTATCAATGTCAGAACCTTAAGTCTGCTGCTACTGCGCGACCCATTTTTTATTCATGTGTCAGGCGTTGACTCCTAATCGATTAACATTACTGTGAGGCTACCAAAACTCAATATCGCTCTGGAAACTAGAAATTTCAGACGGTCCAACATCATCGAGTTGCTAATAAAACCTACAGCACGATTGAAAATGACGAAGCGGAAGTTCAGGACGAGCCAAGTCCAATCGAATGCGCCGTTAATTGTCTTCATTGGTCCGGGGCTTCAGAAAGGTGCATTGGTTGCAATCGGTTGGATCGGGTTCCAGCCGTTAACCCTCGGTCGCCTTTGAAACATCCGAAACCTCAAACCTGCTCCGTAAAGGGAAGTGTTCTACTTCCTCAAATTTAATAGGTGTTGCTTCTAACACCTGCAACACGATCCTACATGGAGAATCCCATGTTTTTTCGGACAGATCAATCTTACTGGCCTTAGAAAACTCACTCTCGTGGTGCCAATCGATGGAGCCTGATATTGTGTCCCACCGTCTGCCCGAAAGAAGTTTGCCTCTTTAGCATGTTAGACCTTGTGGCTCACCCTCCCTCCTTCCCAATCGAAAAGCAGGGGTATCAATATGGAACACCAAAGTGTACTCAACAGAATCTCTAATGCGAAATTTCAGTTTTCTGTCGCTTATCGCGTGTCTAAATAACGCTAATCTTGTGAGTTACCGCCGCTTCGTCCCGAAACTTTCAATAAGTCACTCAAAATGTGCAAGTCTTGGACGCTTCTTAGCCGCCGTCCTCGACAGGAGAGGACAAGTTGCTCGGAAGTGCGAGATCTCATCAGCTGGAGTGAGCTAGTGAAGTGGTGGGGGTCTGGGGAGCTGTGAAGCTGCTGTGTCTCCCCGCATCCTGATACACTGCGTGTAGATATTGTGCAGCAGTTTTGAACAGTGGTGCGTGACTGCATGCAAATGTACTGTGTACAGCAGTGGTGACACTGTGGTGGCTGACTTCATTCTTGTGCAGTAGTTGTGAAGCTGATTCCGTGTAGATCTTGTACAGCAGTAGCAAACTTGCGGTGTCTGATTGGATGCTGATATACACTGTGACAATGATGTGTTGCAGTTGCAAGACAGTGATTTATTGCCTGTATACCGCATACCTAAATGTTGCATAGCAGTTCCGATTTAGCTCTGGGACGTGGCTCAAATATTAATACTTTAAGGTTGCCCAGCAGTAGCCGATAACTTCCAGCGCTACAATATATTACCGCAACACAGCTGTTCTGTGTTCAAATAACTTGAAATAATCCAGTTCCCTATCCTTTCCGAAAAAAAAAATCAGTATTTTACAGCGTAATTCGTACTTTCACTAGCATATCGTGTATCCAGTTTTTACAACTGAGCTCATGATTTTCATCGTTTCTTTGGTTTTTCTGTGAGACTTTGAGTTTTTACCTTTCAGCCCTGTATTTAGTTGTAAACTGTATTTTTGCAGTGAAGATCTTTAATAACTTACGGTGCACCTGCAATAGTTTATGAGAGAGCTCTTTGTTAGACGATGATCGGCTACACGCATGCAACTCAGGCACAAGGAGGTTCAATAGAAGGAAGAAGCACAACCACATTGCGCTGCCCTGGCCAGGGAATTTTTTTCGTTTATCGATGGCTGCTCCCTTCCCACCATTCACAGACCCCCAGCCATCCTTTTTCACCAATCACAAGCTCGCATCCATCCCTTCTCACCAATCACAGGCTCCCATCCATCTCTTCCCACCAAACACATACTCCCTGTCATTCGCGTAGCCGTGCTCATTGCCGTGTTTTTATATACGTACTAGCACGTGTGCATTGGACCAAAGCTACACAGTGCTGCTGCCTGATATGTTACGGCCGAAGAAGAACTAGTCATCATAGGACACTCCACGGTGGGACATTCCCCTTGCGTTGCAAAATTTTCGGAACTCAACATCACTGGGAGTGTTTCAGCCACGAAAATTAAACGTTTTTCATCTCCACTGCATAGTTGGCTCGCTTGGCAATGACGCTGGTAAAGATCCGACGACACGCTGGTGCACGCGTGGTCAGGGGGGTGGGCGTGGCACTTGCTTGCGTCCCAACCACAGCAGTCATTAAAACGCCAGAAGTCTACCCGTCCGTTATTTCTATTCTTGTTGCCGGGTCCGAGATGCAGATCGCTGCCAGTGGAAGCCCTGCGAACTACCAACAAATCCATTTGGTACGTTTTTTCAATAAAATTCCGAAGGTGATAGGAGTAAGGAATTAAATCTTTCTCAGACTTAGCTATGAACAAATTTAACAACACCTCGTAAACATACCTCTGATCCGAACAGCCCTTTGTGGATCCTTCGTTCTGAAGGACAATTGCCACACGAGGGCAGGACTAATGTGTGTATGCGTGTTATACTATCCACATCATTCTTAAAAGTTTGTATGCCGACCCATTTTAATTATGACAAAATTACGTTAATAGCAAATATAAATTATTGATAATTTTAGTCCCTTCTTGAAGTATTTAGTAATTCAATGATAACGAGAAATTATAAGCTTTTTTCTATCTTTCAGGAGAGTTGTTGCATGCGAATTGCATTCTTCCAACAATACTACGTGCTTTTACCCTGCTAAGCAAACGGCTTTAACGTTTGCGCTGGGAAAAACATGTTACGCTAAATGTTCCTTGTACTCCGCAGCAACGCAGAACTAAACTCAGCCTAACACAAATTGGAAAGAGACTCTTATTGGTTTATAAATTTACGAAAATTCGATGAAAGGGGTAATCGCACCAGCATCGTATTCTTATAAACAGACCGAGGATCGATTTGTATGATGAAGCGAGGTCAGATTATTAGAATTCTACACAGCAATGCAGGTGTGTTGGGTCAGCTTTCGAGCTCAGCAAACATGGTGTCGATTTCCTGAGGTCAGCTCCAGATTACCACAAATTAGGGGTTGACGCGCCCGAAATTCATTCATCAATGTTTACTGTGGTTTCTCTAACCTTTACGGCTGTGCTGCAGACTCTGACTCAACTGATTTTAGCAAAATTTGAACGGACGTGACGGCAACGAAAATTATCAAAGTAATAGCTTGGTTACAGATGGCAAATATGGACCATAGGGATCGTATGCTCGATACTTATTAGTCCAAAACAGAAGTAGCTAACAACTCATATGTTAAACTAAGAGTAACTTCAGCGAATTATTTACGTACTTTGCAGTGAACAGGATACAACATAAGCAATCACATCACTTTATTTATATATAAATGCAAAAATTGCGTAATTTCAAAAATACTTTAATTCGTCAAAGCAGCATTCTTATTTTCATGTGATCTCCATTTTCTTGTGTTTTTGCGCCATTTAAAACTAGACTTGTCACGACATACGTCACGGTGTTTGCTAAGCACGGTATTATTTGTAGATCTTATTTCTTTTTAATAGAATACAATTTTCGAAACTGTGACCCTATTTCATCGGATAATGTTCCAACTTCTTTCACGTTACGTAGCTTAAATAAAGAAAATATTGATGTTCGATAAGAACTTGTGATAGCAAGACATGCATGCTCCTGGTGAAAGAACCTAGCAACAGACTCTAATGATAATATTCAAGAGGAAATACATTCAATGCACAAACAAATAGAAGCAGTTTACAAGGCAAGTACTGGGAAGACACTAAACTTGACAAATTGTTGCTCCGCACTCGACTTTCTAGAAGAATTTGCTTAAGAGCGTCACTGCCGAGATGGATGAAGCTCATTTAGGCATCGAAAAACGGATGGAAGCTGGAACTGAGTTTTGGTTCTCTCAACTAAACATACAAAGCGATGAAGTAACTGAATATCGACGGTTTGCACCTCTGGTCTCATTCAGTTAGTCTACAAGATTAGACGACACTCAACTAGTCATTGTAGCTGAAAGTAAGGAAATATTGGGCTCCCAGTACAAGAGTATAATGGAGTAAGATGCGAGTCTCCAACGAAAAACTTTCAAATCAAATAACTTTTATTAACAATACATTAGGTTCACAAATACGCCTACAAGTAGAGAGTATGCCTAATAATATTATTACATTGTCTTTCGGGCCCAGTGACATAAATAGGTGGCCACGCCTAAGGAAAATGCATGAATGCACTCAGCCTATACTTGCAAACATGATTAGAATTGAGCAACTTGTTCTCACGCAACAACAGAGATAATAAAAAAGAGAGTAAGGTCAGTTTACTGCAATCCAATTGAGAATTTGCCAGTGACTGAGTGATGCTTATACAACCACCTTGCTAAAACTGACTCATTTCTACCAACCAGTTGGAAGCTGCTGACATATAAACCCTAAAATTTATTATCCAATAGTGTCTACACTAGAAAACACCATTCTTTACCCTCGACCTATTCGCTTTCATATTTTCATCAAATGTCAAGTACACGCGCTAGCAAATTCTACTATCCACCTGAGAATCAATCAGGGAAATGTCAACACTTTCAAGCTTTAACAGAATTCACAACAAGGGAAATGCGAGGCTAATTTAGGTCTTAGCTTAAATTTTATGTGCCACCCACATTCAACTTTAGTTTTGCCGTGAGCACTGACGCCTATCTCATGTTTACCCTCGCTGTGCTCCTCCGACACTTCTTAGACACGCCTGTCAAACTAGACCTTCGGGACGACTCTAGTGTTATCTGCATAAATGCTGGCAACTCCGGTCTTTTAGGCGCCAAGTACGGATAGAACAAAGTATGCACACGCGAAAACTATAGTATGGAATGTAATCTGGGCTGCAGCGCATAAATGGAAAAACACCAGTGACCGGCAGAGACATGATACACAGTAGAATATGGGTTGAGGTGGTCCTGAATCATATTTTAAAAAGCAGTTATATTTCAAGTATTTAGGTTTCAGCATTTCCGGACTAATCTTAGTTGAAGATTTTAAGAACAACGAAAATAAAAGAACAAAAGCATATTGTATCTGCCTGCCTCGTTTCAAACATCAGGTAAATAACCTGCCTGTGCGTTTTGAAGTTGATAGCTGTTTTGAATCGTCCAGACCTTGGTTTCTACTCGCTCATTTTCTCAGCATCTATACTCATATGGATGTTGAGCCACGGGTTAAATTTTCATCCTACATTATCCCCTAATGAATAAATTAATAACGTATAATAAATAGTGAACCGCGCTCTCATGAGATGACGGTAGAAGAAATAGTTCTCCGCTGTTCTCTTATCAGAATTTATTTCCTTTTTCTGCTCAATTTCATCATTACAGGCTCAGATAAATATTCATTCGTTGTGGAAGTTAGTAAAAGATGTGTTACCTCATACAGATACTTCAGACGCCTGCATTGATTAGACGTTAAAACTCGGGCTGGCCGGGCAACTTCCTTTAATTGCTTTTCATCAAATGAATTTTCTTCGATACATTTTTACTCTTACCCCACTTGATTCCAGTATTTTTGTTGACATATTTACGTGAAATGATACATTCTTAGACTTTTTTGATGAATAACGTTTTCTTCGGAAATGCTTAGTTTTCGAGATATTTGACTTTGAAGCCCCCATTGTTACTCTTAGAGAAAAAATAACCCGCGTTATTATAGGCTTGCTAGCAACCGCTAGAAACCTAACCGAACCAAGCCAAACCTACCCCATCCTAATCTAACCTAACGTAGGTTAGTTTAGGTTCCCGGGGGGTCGCTAGCAAGCCTATCATAACAAGCGTGCTGGCACTCCAGAAGCAGTTGAGCAGGCAGGCTCTCAGGTAGGCAGAATGCCGCACACGCCACGAGCAGCATAGCAGGTGCGAATGTGCTGCACAGCAGTGATGTCAACTTAACATTTTTTTGCTTGATTTAGCATTATTGTAAGAGGTTTAGCATCCAAAATTGGTTTTAGCATTAGCAGGGAAAAAGGGCACAAACAGGAAATTTTCATTTTTAGCATTTTTCTGACTTTTCCAACACTAAATTACGAATTTAATGCTACTGACACAACGAAAGGCATAATTGCGATAAAACTATCCTTCGTTAATTATTGCCGCATTGAAGGGGAATGGTAACTCTGCCGACAGTACCAAAAGTGCATTAAATTCGTTCATTTCGAGAAAGATTGAGTTAAGTGAGTTATCGCTTTCGCGTCATTTGTATGTACAGAAGCTTTTCAGTGCAATGTCATATCTATCATAAATATGATCCTCATTCTTGGTGCCGGTTAAACTTATGAAATATTTCAGCATATCCTTTGCCTTGCAATGAGTAAAGATAAAGCGAACTACATTCAAAAGTTCAACAAAAAGCACAAACCCGCTAGACCATGTCAGAGTACTTCTTTTTCAAGTTATATGCGTTATTAAAAAAGATAAGACATCTACGGTGGAAGTCAGGTCAGCCATGTATATTTACTGCCATGCAACATTCAATTCCTGTGATCATATGGACGACTTGTGTAAAAATACCAAATCCAATAATAAAGCAGTGATGCATCACACTATGTGTGCAAACGTAGGGGAAAATGTTATAGTTCCACATTTTAATTAAAGTTTAACTACTGATCTGGGCCATTTAAGGATGTGGCAACATAAACTTTAAAACTACTAATTGAGCCTCACTCGCATGCCGATGCCGAACGTTATTCAGCAGCATGAACGCCGTGAAAAATAAGGTTAGAAACAAAATGTAACTGCCTACGTTAACAGGTATTCTTACTGTAAAATATGGCCTAAAAAGGCATAGCAAATGTTACAGAGACTTCAAAATGATAAAAGCTGGCATCAACAACACGATAGCTCCGGCCGGCCGGAAGAGAATGCACAGCTTAATATCTCAATTATGATGAAATTTTATTGGAACTGTAATTCAGCAAGAAATCGGTGAGTCAAAATCTTTTCCCTCTTTCTCTGTAATTAGATACTGTTAGCATTTTTTTTTTCAGCGATTTAGAAGGAAAGTCCGAATTTTATTTGGCAACACTGTGCAGCAGTGTGCGTCCAACGCACAACATTTACCATCAACGTCTGGGTGTTCTCTGAACGCTCCAATCGCACGTTTGGCAGACACTCAGCAGCAGTTTGAGCAGGAATCGGTCACACCGCCTGCTGCCAGCGGTTGGCTGCTCTGAACTGCCGCAGCCTGCTCAACTGCCATTTGGTATGCGCGCTCCAATGCATTACCGGACTTCTCAAATACTGCCTGAGCGCCAGCTGCTCGCTGAACTGCTTTTGGTGTGCCGGCACCCTACCACTTTTCATCACGGGACTACAACAGTTTCAACTATATGCACGCATGCGCAGAACGCAGTATAATTATTATAATATATTTTCGCGAAAGTGTAAATTATTTTTGACTGTCCTTCTGACAATGCTCTACTGCACAGCTGTACTGCTCCATTGCACAGGTGCACAGCCTCTGCCCTCCCATGTCCTCTCAGGGGAAATGAAAGGAAGCAGAGATAAGGAGCGTCTGGCGAGGAGCTGCTTCGATTGCAAGTACCGGCCGCTGATAAGCTGTCCCAGCCTGGGGTATTCTTCCCATCCTCGCTCCTGTGACTTCTAAAATTATCATGCTTCCTTTGGCGCTTCGTAAATCATTTAGCAGTCCACTGATGCGTTATTTTAGCTAATGTGTGCTTTGCTACAATATTGAGATCTCATTACAGAGATTGGTAAATTTTAAAATCTCGTAACTTCTTTAATTCACCAGCAACACCCTGTTCGGGTGCCCTCAGTACCTGTCGCGTGAGATTGTGCTATGCCACGGGCTGTCGTGCCTGCAGATACTCTCGAGTAATGATCAGCGCGAATAATAATTCGTTTACTTCAAATCAAAGGGCGGGCTATAACCCAATATAGTGGATTCCACAATATCACTTGCGAGAAGAATAACATAATTCAGTGATTTCTACCGCCCTTGAGTGTCATGATCCTACCATATAAAGTCTCTCCACATTGGCAGGCTATGTCAACACTCTACGAGATAATTTCCTTGTTTTTTGATTTAGGTTCATTGCTACAGCGTATTTAGTTTTCAATTTTAGATTTCGCATCAGTAACGACGCCTTTTTCTTGCGTTAAAAACTCTCAATAACAGATATGTTTTATCTGATGTCCATTAGCAAGTAAAACTTTTCACAAGCTTTTCAGTTAGAAAAAGCTCAGGCCTGATTCTCCAACGCTTTGTGAAGACGAGTTCACACTAGCAACTTAACTTTCGCTCCGCTTAAGCCTATCAGTCGTTCAGTGAAAATGTTGACAGTCTAGTTGGGTTTCGCACTTAAGAGTGCGTATGAACGGTGCGTCGGTACTGTTATAAAACGTTTTCCACATCATATTTACAGCATAACCATTGGTTCCCAACTTAAATTGATTGCAATTTACAGAATTACTTGAGTGCTTGTGGATGCTTATAATTGTGCCAACGACCAACATTTGGAATACAATATTGTTTATGTCAAATTTCATTAAAAAAACAGTTTAGCTGCAGCTTGTAGTCGACAGCCGGCTGAACAGCAGTGTGTTAATAATTTGTTACGAAAGGTTCTGTCATGTTCTCCATGCGCTCAAAAAAATGAAAAAATCAAAATATTTAACTTTAATTCATTAATAAATCTCCCACTGTCAGGAAAGTTTCAATTTTGCTTCTTTCGCTTACCTAACGAAGAAATTTTACGTTAGGTTCTCAAACATTTGAATTGAAAACAATGAAAATTTGCATATTTAAGCACGTTTTTGTCTGTAGCAAAGTAGTTAGGCCAGCCTCTTTTAATATTCCATTTTTTCTACATCATAGTATGTGACAAACTCATACTTGCGCCCTGTTTGTAAAATATTTACCTAAGCTAAAAGCTGTGGCGTCATGGCTATGGGGTGAAACTTGGCTTAATGTGAAATTATATTTGGAGCATTTTCGCTGCTCTTTCGCCACTCAAGACTTATATGAAGGGTTCAAGTGTTTATATATGTAAACAAAACTGTTTTATGACCAAATTACATTTCAAATGCAACTGATTCGCTCATTTTATGAACGTAGCTCACCCGAAGTTCGAGTCGACAGCGTCAAAAATACAACCTGCAGCTTTCTGCCGTCGCACACCCTACCTCTGTCAGTCGTCAGAGTTGCGGCGTCGTTTGTTGGCCGACGGGCTGTGACGGCAAGGAAAGTTGCTAGTGTGAATCAGCCTTCAGGCTACTGGTACCGATACTGTACAATGAGAGAACAACATGGAGTGATGTAACGGCTCAAGCTTTCACTTGAATAGGCATACAAATTCAATAGTAATAGTATATTTATCCCTCTCTTTTATGAATTAATTTGCTATTCCCGTAGGAACAACACTATCTGAAATTTAAGATATATGTTACGGTACGAAAGAAAGGGTTAGCTATGCACGGTTTAATAATTAAGCGCAGTTTAATGATTATTTAACGGAAATCCACAAAAAGAAGTGAAAATTTTGAGCCGCGATATCTTTTTTAAAACGGAACTGGTCCCGTAAACTTACACCACGTCGCTGTCGTAAGTTACACCTAGGTACATACGTGGAAAGTACAGTCCCGTGAACCGCTATTGTCGTAACCAATCAGATTTCATTGAGTTCTTCCACTAATCTTCACTTATTGAGATTCAAAAGCCGTCTTAACCTGTCAGTGATGTAAAATCTTGAATGAAATTAGTATAATTTGCTAAAATGCAGTAGTGATGATCAAACGTTAGTTACGTATAGTAAAGCTATACTACCTTTTACGAGCCGTTAAGCTTACGACATGCCTTGGGTCTGTGGGACATGTACGTTATACCTCCCCGTATCATTGGACGTGTCCGATTGTGTTCGAAACTCTTTGGTTTGCCTCTTTGAATTGCGCTGCAAGCGTCAAAACCAACGCGATTACGTTAAGCCTGCTGAAAACGACAATTAAGCGAGTACGATTGGGTGCTGTAGGTCTCAAGGGTAACCGATGAAAGGTTAATGTTTGAAGTTCATTTCACCGGATCGAATCCAGCACACCTGTTTGCAGTTTCGGACAAGTTAAGCCTCGAGCCCCTGTAATAAACTTGACGAACTTAGCCCTTCATTGCAAGATTTAACCCATTTCTGTATGAACAATTACATTTAGTCCAAGACTAATGCAAAAATGCGCCCCACTGATGGGCTTTCGCGACGAATATTTCTCTTCAAATCGTGCATTTTCTTACTTTTCCGACTCACTGGATATTTTCGCTGGATTTATGCTGCCCATAAATTAGGTGTTGTATGAGGTTTTAATGCTTCTTTATAAAAATTAAAAAACCCCTAACTTCTCCGTATTCTAATTCACTGCATATTTGAACAGAAGTACGAAGCTTTACCAAAGAAGTAACACTTGTTAAGCAAACTAACTTTCGGCAACTATTTTGAACACGCCCGATTGGGTGCCAAAATAAAGCGTTGCCCGAGCTCTTGAGTATGTGAGCTAGCTTTGAAACCCGTTCAGTCGATTTTCCCCCGTTGACTCTTATAAGCCGTGCGCAGATGAGCGACATCTTCGCTGAATTCGACCAGACAAGATTGTTGGATCATCAAGCTTGGCACGGCATTCCAGTGCACACGTAGTGGGGGAAACGTTCTTACAGCTGGAATGTCCTAGGGTAAAGGTTTTGGAAATTACATTGAAAATAAACTCTACGTATTTATTTAAGAAGCTTTATTGCTTGATTACACGCCGGTTTCTATTCACCGTACATAGGACTCAGCAACTTAATGGATTTTACTATCTTGTACTTAGTAAAGAAAATTTTGAGACGAAAGTTTCCTGCGGCTATCATCTTTGTAACCTGAAGACAAATGCATTTCATACTTTTGACCTTGCTGTTACAATCGCCACCATTTAACGTTAATTTTTAAGAAAAACGGAGGCGTTACATACCATAGTAGTGAACAGATAACAAGGTAAACTGGACCGTAAGTTGCTTTGAATTGTTCAAAAGTTACGAAGAAGATTGACCTTGACTCATCCAGCTAAACTCGCTCTTTTTGAGGCAACTTTTTCGCCGAGTCTGGTAGAGCATTTGTTGGCGAAATGCCACTCTCGGCAATTTTTGCTTCTCCTCTGTATTGGGCTCAACAAGTTGCATTGAGACTTCCAGAAATTCAATCTTTCTCCGTAGAATGGAATTTTCAGCCTGTTTAACGTTACCGTGTGGCTTGTAACGTTACCGTGTAGCTTGTAACGTTACCGTGTAGCTTGTAACGTTACCGTGTAGCTTGTAACGTTACTGTGTGGCTTGTAACGTTACCGTGTAGCTTGTAACGTTTCCGTGTAGCTTGTAACGTTACCGTGTAGCTGTAACGTTACCGTGTAGCTTGTAACGTTACCGTGTAGCTTGTAACGTTACCGTGTAGCTTGTAACGTTACCGTGTAGCTTGTAACGTTACCGTGTAGCTTGTAACGTTACCGTGTAGCCTGTAACGTTACCGTCTAGCTTGTAACGTTACCGTGTAGCTTTTAACGTTACCGTGTAGCTTGTAACGTTACCGTGTAGCTTGTAACGTTACCGTGTAGCTTGTAACTTTGGGTCGCAATCCATGTGGCAAGAGCCGAGCTGCTATCTGCAGTTTCACACAAATCAAGCCACGAATTTCGGCGCCCACTGGAACTCGCACTTTATCGAAGTTTGGTGGACACACAGTTGTGTATGGAAGGCAAAATGAGGTGTTCGCGCACTTTGCACTGCTGATGAAGAACAGAAAATTGTCGATTAACCCCACCTTAAAAATTTATTTACTTGACAGTCATATAAACCGATTGCACCAAGCCCTTCGCTTAAACAGGTTGCGTTGCCCTTGCCAACGCTACTGCGTTGCGACCAATTGTGTGGTAAAATGTCAGCCCAAGTTCAGTTGGCAGGACGCGCTTTGCTAAAGAACGTAAATAATTGGCGTCTATACACGGAAAAATTACTTCTCCACAGTTTTGTTGATACTATAACTAAAATTAGTTATTACTAGTGACATAAACTACAGCTTCCGTGGCTGAAGGAGCATATGCCACCAAGTTCTTCTAAACATCATCTCTGAGAGTAGTACGACCAGGATATAATAACAGTTACCACCAAGCTAATATAACAGTCAGTAGTTGTGTTATTTACTCTATCAGTACGGCAGTGTTTAAGCTACCATACAATTAATTTTCGCTGCCATCAAAAGCAGCACTAAAGTCAAGCTGCACCAACCTTGCCTCATGACCCCCATCAAGAGCCAGCCGCAACACATGAGAAATGTGAAGCAGAGCATCACAACTTCCCAAGCCCTTACGAAAACCATACTGTATTGGGGGAAGGACACCGTGCTTCGCAAGAAAGCGACACAACCTCGACGCAATCAACCTCTCAAAAACTTTCGACAAAACGGGTGTGATCGAGATGGGTCTATAATCAGAGGTACGGGAAGAAATCGAGCCCTTCGGAACAGGTGTCACATGGGCAACACGCCAGCACTTCGGAAAAGAGCCCAGCCGCAACATTCGACGGAATACGGAAGCAGTGTTGCGGAATACGGCTGCGAGCACACCAGTCACCCTCCGAAGAAAGAAAGGAAACATACCCGATGGATCAGCGCCCCCAAAGGGGTCCAGGTCAAGAAGAAGGCGGTGCACTTCAGAGGATCTGAAAGCAAAAGCGGAGAACCTCGACTCGGGATCACATGCTAAAGGAATGCGCACCCGGCCCCGGCTCTGCTTCCCATCAAAGTAGCGCAACAAAAGGCCCACTTTGGCAGCGGGGTCCGCAACAAGATCACCACCAGTACCAATTAAAGGAGGCACAGAAGAGCTCACACCAAGCACAGTGCTCTTCAAGGTGGACAGCCACTTATGTGCGCTAACAGACGAGGCTAACAACTCCCTGGACCTCAAATTATGCTCCCTCTCAGCTTCCTCATAAGTAGCACCAGCCCGACGCCGCTGTTCCCTGAAAAGCTGAAAGTCGACAGCAGACCGACTAGTACGCCAACGGCCATATGCCTCCCGCTTTAACTGGTTCGCCCTCCTAGAGGCATCATCAAACCAGGGCTCATCGCCCGTCCTAACCGTTATGAAGCGGGAAGGGACATAAGCGCGCACCATGTCAGAGAGAAGCCGATCCAAAGTAGACCCAGGATCAGTAGAC
>LQNS02000225.1:71204-88553 GCA_001587735.2 Parhyale hawaiensis
CTCTGGACTTCAAAAATATTTCACGCCTAACAGTGACTCTGGGGACCCGCTGACGAACCTGCAGCGTCGCAGATAGGGCACCATGGTCCGAGGAACCAATGGGAGGCACCACTGAGACTCCAACAGATCAGAAACATAAGTCATCAGTAGGTCAAGAACAACTCCCATCAAATGGGTAGGACCTTCAACCAATTGCTCACAACCAGAGGCACTCGCAAAGTCGAAGGCGGCATGACCGTGGCAATAAGTCCTCACAGAGCCTAACCATTCCACATGTTGACAATTAAAGTCACCTATAAAGTCAAAGGCAGAACGCCTATCCGACGTAATTGAGCGTATAGTGCCAGATACCAACCTTTTATTGATAATAAAATATATAATTAGCTCCTCAGTGGACCTTCTAATATGTAAGATACGCGAGTTTCATATACTTGTAAGAATTTCGAAAATTGGCAGGGCACGGAATGAGCAGGACTGCCGCTTCTATCACAACAATATAGAGAAAAGGGAATATCTTCAAACAGAGGGTATAATTTATTAAGTGTATCAATAAAACATGCCTCAAAATTGGGTTCGGCTCTATTATGAAGCAAAGAAACCATGAACGAAAATAAAAAAGTAACTTTGGGCAAAGCCCCGCAAATATGACAATCAATTTCTATTTATGTTTGCGGGAATAATACTATTTGAAAATAGGTCAAAGCTGAATATGACGTCGAAACGGCTTCAACTGTTGTATATATATTGGAAGCATCGTTTCGATGGGAAACGTTGTTGTTACATGCGTGAGACAAAAAGCTGGTTGAAAAATCGCCTTAACCCAGTGGAAGTTTAGGTAACGCTGGTAGCAGGTTTACTATGACGCATGTACAGCACCTGACCATGAGTATTTTGTGTTTGTACCATAAAATGTGGACCGTTTCTTTTGCAACACTTACATATTTCCCCTTGACAATATAACTTCGACTACTTTTTTCCATATTTTAACTTGTACGATACACGTACGTAGTTGGTAATTATAGATTGTGTCGAATACAACACACCTGTTTGTTTAACATCATTTATAAAATTATTCATTTCTCTTTTTCAATCAAGAGCTTAGCGTTACTTATAGATATTCGTTTATGTTGTAGAGACCAGCGTAAATTACCACATTAGCACAAACGAGTCTGCTTTAGAATGTGCTGTAAAATGTTTGCCTAAGATTGTACACTCTGAGAGTTTCGGTGTCTTTTCGCAGTTGATTTCGAAAGAAAAACTGTAATAATAATTACGTTTTAAAGAACCTCAACCCTGTATTACGAATATTAGCTTCACCATGGTACCGCACGATAATTATTTCAACACTTTACGGAACGTCCGATATAGAAAATATGCTATTGTTTCAGTGAATTGCTCTGCGAGCGCGGGCAAAGAATTTCACTAACGCATTTACGAAAATTGGAAATATGATAAGCGACATGCTGGCGACAACAATGAATAATACATAGGAAACAAAAGGATAGTTCGACAACGCACATTTTCCTTACCGAAATGCACACCAGAGTCAAATAGCTTCCGTACTATACTCAAGAATTGTTCCAATACGTTGGCAACGAATAAATCCTACATTATCCGAAGCAAGCGTGAAATACCGACACATTTGAGTCCTGAGAAGGGTAGGAGATGCCAATTTCAATAAACAGAAGCAATTTCCGATACTTTTCCTGAGCTAACGAGTCTATGGGTTAACGTCTACGTGGAATAGACATAAACCTTCTCACAATAAAATGAAGTAAGGGAAGTCCTAGTCAAACTGATGGATTCGAACGTCCGTAGGAGGGAGGGAAGAGGGGTGGGAAAAAGTTTTAACATTGTTTGTATCTGATGTGTAGCTATCGAATGAATAGACGTAATTGAGCGTATAGTGTCAGATACCAACCTTTGAGTGATATAAAAAATTTTATTAGCTACTCGGTGGACCTTCTAATATGTAAGATGCGAGAGTTTCGTATACGTGTTGGAATTTCTGAAATTGGCAGGGCACGGTATGAACAGGACTGCCGCTTCTATCAAAACGATATAGAGAATAGCGAATATCTTCAAGCAGAAACTATAATCTATTAAGTGTATCAATAAAACATGCTTCAAAATTGGGTTCGGCTCTGTAATGCAGCAAGGAAACCATGAACGAATATAAAAAGTCTCGTTGAGCTTTTCGTGCTGATACGTGCAATGCACTCAGAGCTCATTTTCAGTGTGCGAATTACATTGTTCCTTTAGATACATTTTTTTTTAGAGTTAATGTGAATTGAAGAGCAGAATAATGCAGGATATGAGAATAGAGTGGGGACGGGATTTTAGTTCTATTCTCATATCCTGCATTATTCTGCTCTTCAATTCACATTAACTGTGGGAAAACATTGTATTTAAAGGAACTATATAATTTGCACATTGAAGATGAGCTCGGAGTGCATTGTATTACGAATGCTAATAGCGATGTAAGAATGAAATCTTATTCATTAAGGCGTCCAATTATAGTCTAATTTGCTATGACTGTTGAAATAATTCTGAGCCGTTAGATGTCACTATTGTCTCTTGCTTTCCATTTCATAATATATTCTTTGTGCCACCATTCCCAAACTTAATGAAAAATCAAGAAACCAATTACATGTGTAAGTTACGCAGAATCTTGTCATACTCGAGCTCAGGCGTAACAAAAGCAGGTTTATTTAATGAGGATATCTTGTACTGTTAAGATTTGTGTGGTGCGAACGCTATTGCCTCATTGCACTGACTGCACCACCGTCTGCAGAGCTCGCTGTTCCCATGGCAAGCTATGATACGTTATAACATCAGTAACTTCATATCAGTATAGCTGTCCGAATGCAATCCTACCGTAAGAGCCGTTATATTGAGGTCTGTAATGTATAATAGATACTTCACAATAACAATATCAGTTTCAATAGCATTAATTTCTTATTAAGCAAAATTAATTGTTTGCTGACAAATCCTTCATAGAATGCATTCTTACATACATAAATATTCTGAAGTAAATTACTGAGGGTACTGTCGACTGTCATTTAATACGTCATTAATAATATCGCTAATGTCATCACTTTGAATGGAAAAAGATTGGTAAATATCATTAAGTTCCGAATAAGAAAAAAGATGATCATTGCGGTATACTTTGCTATGTTTGTACTATGTGGGATTGAGAATTTTAACCAAAATTCTGGACCGCCCAGCAGTTGCTTTACGAATTTAACTTCTTGGGCAGCCAAGAATCTGTTTAAGGCGACATTGACAGGAACTGTAATCGAAGAAACCTCTGCTCAAGCTACAGTCTCAAGTTTCTTTGTTACTTATACACGTGTGCGGGAGAAGGCATTCTCTCCAATGAAATGTCTTTCCAGAATTCGTAGAGTGAAGTAAGCTAGCGAGTGTCAGGTTGCTGAAGCAGAAGAAGCAGCGAGTGCAGTCCCAGGCGCTCTATTGCAGCACAAGATAACCTTGTTTCCGGCCCTGATTTTTTCTAGCTCTGTGCTGGTGCCGCTCCATTTTACGTCTCAAGGCTTGAAATCGAATAGGCGAGCGGCAGCGCTTCATTTAGGATCTACGAACAGGATGGCCAATGAACTCGTCAGCTGCACGAAGCTCGCTCTTGCTAACGCAATGATCGGTCAGCTTTTGCTCGAAAGTTGTCAGTTTTGACTGCATTAGTACCAACTGGTTTGCTGTTACCTGTGAGTCTGTGTCCGAACATTTCAAGAACAGAAACGCCTGTGGGAGTATCGAATGTGCCGTAGGCCAGAGGTGGGCAAACTACAGCTCGCTGGCCACATCTGAGGTGTGTTATAGTCAGCATTTCTGGGTTACCGGTGCTACACCGGTGACCCACACAGTCGGAACTCGTGTCGCAATCACAGCTCAACTGACGATTGCGACACGCGTTACGGTGATGCTGGTCACTGCGCACAAACGTCTACTCCATGCACCAGAATAAGTAAATCAGATCAGTTACTTAGAACTTCCGTAGACAAAATTTCAATTGAAACTGAAATTCAATATCGTAGAGCTTACTCTGCTCGTCGCTAGATGGTGCTCTTACGACCAATTTTCGGGCTACTGTAACCCTTTTTTCAGGTTGCGGTAGCCCGGTTAAGGCGTGATTATCACACCCCGCAAAAATTATTGGATCTTCAATAAGTTCAATTTCTTTACTAGCATATTATTAGATTTATTCTGAAACTACACATCTGCAGCGAAAATATTATTTTTTGTATTTAGATATTATTTTTATTCCTATTTTTTATGTACGTATAATATGCATGCATCGGGCGCTGACCCGGCCCGTCTGTCAATTTTTAAAAGTCCATGTGGTGCCTGTCAAAACGTTTTCCCACCCCCAGGCAACCNTTTTGTATTTAGATATTATTTTTATTCCTATTTTTTATGTACGTATAATATGCATGCATCGGGCGCTGACCCGGCCCGTCTGTCAATTTTTAAAAGTCCATGTGGTGCCTGTCAAAACGTTTTCCCACCCCCAGGCAACCAAACATTTCAGAGACAGTAACCCTCAATGCGTCGACTACAAATATTTCAAAGGCAGAAAGCATTGGTAAACTATGAAATAATTTCAAAAGAGCAACCCTAAATTACTACTAAACAGCTTAAAAACAGCAGCCCATAGTGGACTGCTGAGTATTTCAAGGATTGGTTACTGACTTTTCCGTAGGTACGATTCATGAAAATGAAATAGTCTTGAAAATCTCAGCAGTGCTAATACCTAGCCTTATAACCTTTATAAATATTGTAGATTTTCTTTGATTGATGCCACACCTGCGCAGTAAATTTCAAAGAAGTCTACCACAGCAGCAAGCTACTAAACAACTCTAGCGAGCATTCTCGCTGAATGTGCTCATGCAACCTTCCATAGGTTCGAACTGTAGTCATTTTCCAGCATGCCGCTTCCGCAGTTTTAAAACGCTTGCAGCATGAAGCCGGTTCACACGACGGCCAAATGAGAAGGTTTCCTCAAGTACGCGTCCTAATACGTAAATACGTTGCTGTGTTTGGTAAAAATTCGGAACAGGGCTATGCTTGCTGATCTGAGTTTCACAACAAATTTAAAAATGCCCGAAACTTGACAAGCAATACTTACAGAGCAAACTACTGTAACTTGACAGGTAACTCTTCAGTTAACGAATAGTAGTATACATCAGAGCTCAACGCATCATTCGTTTAATTTCGTGAGAGAACTCGTTCATTTGGCTGCCCTGCGAACCCGCTTTTCTCAGGAGTAGCGCACTATAGCTTGCGCCATGTGTAACGTACAGATTTTTTCTGCAGTCAACTATGTCACAGCCATCTGACTTCCCATCGGATTACGTAGCCGCTAGCATTGTTTCTCCTTGCACATTGTAGTACCGTCCACAAAAAACTGTCTAAAGTGTTAGCTGCCGCTCCAGTTCTTACACTTGATCAAGTCCCAGTGAACGATCTTGCTTAATTCTAAGTGAGAGTAAGTCTTGATGACATATTTTATCGTGACAATGAAACACGTTAAGTTGCAGTCACTGTCAGGGGAACGTAATGGTAGCTGTGTGACGTTTTTTGTCCTTCTGAGTGGGGTTTATGTAAAGCATAAGATGAACACCATATACATAATAGAACTTGATCACAGGACAGTTATGAAACACCGTTGGCTTCCATGACGTCAATAGGAATTTAGTTTTCTGCAGTGTGAATAGGCTGGCTTTTGGTGTCACCAAATTATGCTAATTACCTCCGTCAAGGAGGTTATGTTTTCGTCGTGTTTGTCTGTCTGCTCTTTGTATGTCTGTCTGTCACCAAAATAACTCAAAAATTTATGAGCCGATTTGGACGAAATTTACAGGGATTGTTAGGTATGTTAGGAGGAACAGATGATTAACTTTTGGTGAAGATTTCTATATCCGTTTGTTTGTTTGTCTGCTTCATTATTCTCAATGCCATAACTCAAAAAGTTATGTATGGATTTTTATGAAATTAACATGGGTTGTTAGGTGTATAACAGGTAGCTGACCAAGTTTTAGTACTCATCCGCTTGTTCGTTCGTTCGTTTGGTAATGTTTTTAATTTTATGCTTGTTGGCACAATACCTCAAAAAACAATGAATGGATCTTTATGAAATTTATAGGAGTTGTTAGCAATGTTAAAAGCCATAAATGATTAAATTTTGATGCAGATCGGTTTGTTCGTTTGTATGTTTGACTCATGTTTGTAATAACGTTTGTTAGTAGTATAACTCAAAAAGTTATTAACTGATCTTCAAGAAAATTGCACAAGCTGTTTTACTATCATAAGGCACAAATGATCAGATTTTAGAGTTTATACAAAGAAAATTATGGCTTCAGAGCCAATTTGAATTTTTTGCTACCGTTGCCTCGCTTGGCGGAAGTATACGCTCTCAGAGTGCTCTAGTTTGGTTTTGCAAAGAGACTGGATATATAGGTCTTTACATCGTTGCTACCTATAAATGCAGATGGTAAAGAAGAAAAAACAAACGGTACGGATTATAGGAGCGGAAGCTTGTCTCTTACGACAGTATGAGCAATTATTGTTGCTTCTTGTAAGTTTCAGTTTCTGGCCTGGTTTTCGTTATATACGAGGGTAACAACAGTGAAAATCTCTTGCAAGGTGAACTCCCATACATCGAATCGATCTACATAATAGAAAAGAGGTTACGTTCCATTACCCATTTTTTTACTCCCTCATGTTAATTTTGACACTTTTGCATAACAATTCTATAATAAAGCTGAGCAAAAACAAAACAGTAATCGTATGTTACGACAATGCATCTGAAACACACTGTAAGCGTTTACAGAAAAAGCGAGCTACTCTATTGTGGCATTACCTCCTGCGCATAATTCCTATTTCTCCATAGAAATCGCAAGTCAAATAACAGCAAATTTCCTCGCACTATGTGAATCAGTGGTCACAACCATTCACATTAGAGCGAATTCTTAGTTAACGAGAACCAGGTGAATGCTTAGTTCGCACTGAACGTGTGCTTTCTATCATTTTCAGTTAAACAGAAACCTTACTGTACATGACTGGATCATAGAGTAATTCCTGGGAGTTGTTCTGCGAGGCGGATAGAGGAAGGTTGTCTTATTCTGATGATCCTAGAATTCGCTAGTCTCTTTAAAGTTGCAAGCGCATAAGAATAGACAACCTATTCAGAAAATTTCAGAGAAACAGCCGCGGCGGACGTTGCGTGCTGCAGCGTTGTGAAGGAGGTCCCTAGAACGATCCCCAGGCCAGGCGCGGCCTTTGTCGAGGCACTCAGCACGCTGAATCAGCACATTTGCTGGTGCGCATAGCTTTCGTGGACCCGGGTACCTACCTTAGGGAAGGGCGGGTGGTTGGTCGTTCAACCTTCCGTTTGGACACCATGATTCTTAGCGACCAGTCGTCTGCTGCAGCTGCACTTACTCCTTTGGGGCCAGTTGGCCACCGTCTACCGCACGAACTAGTGCGTGTCGATTTCTCCGTGGAAGGTAGAGCCAAAAATGACTTTCTTTACCTCTATTGATATTGGCAATTTCCCTACAATTTTTAGACTGGGTGTAAGTGGAGCTTTGACTGTGCAAAGCAATGCCAGTTTTGCACCTTATTCCCCCTTTCCTCGGAACTCTAATACCCGACTGTACTCTCTTCCATTTCTTCACGAACAATGCTACACCACATTATTAGCTTGTCGTAAATTCAAACCGCGAGTGTGTAATTTGTCGCAGTTCTAACTGCCGGGATTCTTAGGTTCCCGTGAAAATATTCAGATATTTCACTGCTTTGGAAATACCGAAATTAATGCCGAAAAGCAACATCATATTCATAACACGCAAACGCGGTTTGGTTATTCTTCTCTGAATTAAGCCCCAAGAATAATCATGGTACATATACATAGCCATTGTATGCAACTCCTTTATGGTTGACATTTGTAATTCCAGCTGTAAATTTATAGGCGTTTTCCGAGTTAGTTCCCAAGATGACTTGTTCTACCACTTAGCATCCGAATATTTGTTGTCTCTTTGTTATCACACCTATATGTCTACCAAAATATTTAGTAAAATGTTTGCCTTAAGCGGTAAGTTGTAGCAGATGCCTTGAAATTTAGAGCAAATTTAAACTTTAAAAGCTCTGCACATTTCTGCAGCGTAAGAGAACACAGCACCGCATTCTGACTCTGAACCCCACGTATGAAGTAGAAAAGACTTTCGTGGGGAGCCAGCTTAAAGCCATCCTTTACATAAGTCATTTATTCTTTCAAATGAAATGCCTCACTGTGCCTGTAATCCTTAAGTGGATTGTACATCATTTAGTGCTGCACCTTTAATGAGATATTAATTTTTGACTCAATTATTCATAAATATAAATTGTCTCGGCTAGGCACCATAACCTCAATTTATCGTAACAAACTTGAAACATCTGATATGTCACCCGTCAGACGTACGTAATATAGCAAGAAATCCTTCGAAAAGGTTACTCTTCTTAAAATAAATAATTTCGTAATATTATTTCAATACGCACATTGTTCACTGCGCTCGTGTCGCCGCAGAATATTCTGTCAGTCTGTCATCCATGACTTGTAATTAAGTCTCCAGTTCTGCCACCTACCAAAGACGCAAAAGCAAGGATGAACTAAGCCCTAAAAATTCCCCTAATCATTTCACGTAGCGAAAAAGAAGAAGCTTCTGCACTGGCATCCAGGGAATTTCTCCGCTCTAATGAAGACTGCCCATCTATAAGGCGCTTTTCTGAAGTCTTATTTTCATGCTGGCGCCGGGGGCTTTGAATTCCATGGGAAAAGCCTATCTTATATGTAGTAGGGCGTCTGGCCAATGAGACCCGCATATGCTGGTATTAACTATTTACGGCTGGGATTACGGAAGGCTCATGAATAATTATTTTAAATTATATGCATGAAGTGGAATTGAGTTAAAATTTGTCGGCATAGAATGTATTAAACTTCTAAAACATCTAAGATGAAGTTACGTATATGGTACAATTTTTGAGAGAACAGGATCCTTTGCATATTACCTCACCTTCAGAAAACTGTTAAATTATTTTCAGCAACTTAACTACTATAAACGAACGTTATTTCACTAAGTAAACACTTTGAGCGTAGCATACATGCTAATTAATCTTCACTTCTCAGTTGCAGTGCGGATCGGTCGTAACTTGTTCCGCAAGTCCTCATGTCAAGTCTAAAATTGAGAAATGCCTAGAAATTAGCAGAGCTCTTGTGCTAAGTGGCTGTGATTCATCAGGCCAAATATCCTGCAATTCCAGTTCCGAACTCCCACCATGAGGCTCGCGCCTTCCCATAGAGCTCTGCAATGCTCCCGACCAGTGCATGGCCTCTGGGTGCCATATCGCGTCATTAATAACTCTTTCTGCTTGTAGTCCGCGGTCGCATTAATCTAATCGGCCTAGCTTTAAATTTTACGCAACTACCAAACAATCGTTGCATTATGTTTTGCCAGTTTGAGCAGATCATCCAGACTGTAAGTGCAAGCCGATTGCCCCTGAGTTTCAGGATATACTGTAATTTCAAATAATTACCAGTTACCGTCTGTATTTCAGGAGGAAATTGCAAACCGGTTACCAGTTACCGGCAAAGAAGTAATCTAAAGACACGAATCCAATTGAGAACCAACTATTGATATGCAGGAGATATTAAAGCTAATCTAATTACATTAACCTGAACGCAGTGAGCAAACTGAACACACTTTAACTCTCTGGAGTCCGTCCAGGCACATACAGCCAGGTAGAGCGTGCACCATCACCCAAACAAAACACTACCTCCCTATGCTCTATGCTCACTGGAGACTAACCCGAACAGACGGATGCGGACATACAGACTCACACAAGATACACTACACTGTTCTCTAGACATACGATTCAGTGGTTTGCAATTAAATACGAGAATTATGGACCAATTTTTGACCTTGAGCCTGTTCATACACCACGTTTGACAATACTGAATAACTTACTGAGCAAATCGATTTCCGTCCCATTTCTACAGAAATTGTTTCTCTAAAACCACTTATTCTCACTGAATTTCGAGTCAATGTCTACGTTAACACACTGCTTGAATGGAAACCATATCTACATGTCTGCAAGTACTTAATACGACTTATGAGTCATGGTTCGCATTTTCACAATGGGAGCTTTCAAAAATGGTACCGGGAAAGATGAGAGGGCCATTAAACTTTGACCCTCCTGTACTTCTCCACACAATGACCTGGATGATACACCTTTAATTTTTGCAGCAGAGCCAGCTTAACGATATGTTACGCATCCTTAACGATACGTTACGCATCATTAACGATATGTTACACATCCTTTTCATCAATAGCTGATCTCGCTTATTGCTCTCTCTTCAGCAACCTGGCCGAAAGTTTCTCATACATCGTGTGAACTTTTTTTGTATCTTTTAACACAACTGCGCTGCGATGAGTAACAACAATGCAAAATATTCTGGGCGCTCAAGTAATTTAGAACAAATATATACTGTAGTATGTACATGAAAGAAATGTCACTGCCGCAAACGGAGGGGAAAGACTGAAAACGATTGCAGTTTGCTTTTGCATTATTAGAGCAATGCAATGAGCATCTAACTTGTTGCACTTGTGTTAATTAAGGTAATAGCTGAACCTTAGTAAAGCGTCAAAAACCACGTTTCAGTCTTTCACCAAAGTTCACATCAGTTATTTAGCATCGCTTAAGCTTATCGTAAATCTGTCGATGTGCATTTTTGCAGTAATGAAAATAAGCATCATTTCAACTTCCTGAAAACGCGTTGAAGTATAGTTTCCTTGGTTTCTGAGCACATCTCTCCACCCACGTATCTCTCTCCCTGTTTTAGTAGACTTTCCCCTATGGGGTTTACGGACGCTACGGTCGCTTCCCACACGATTGCTACGACTCCTGAGAACTGAAAACCGATCGCTGTTCACACCATCAATTTTTATCTCTTTCTTTTGGACCGCATGCCAGGCATCGGAGACCACTCGTAGTATCATTTGTTCTTCTCACCGATGGCCTGACTATCGATTTCTTAGTCATCGTAGGCGAGTGAATGTCATCCTCTCAGGTGTTATTAGACACATTTCAAGTCCAGGATTTCCAAACGCCTGGTCAAATTAAGAAAGCACAAAACGTACAGTTCCGGGAAGAAGTCACGTATTATGGAGTGTGTCACATCGTCTGAGCTATACTGTTGTTCTTAACAAAAATATGATCGAAACTTATTGTAGCCTTCGAGCTATGTATGACTAAGTACATGAATTAAATTACATGCTTAGTAAGTTCAAGAAGAAATGTAAAACTTTCGTTGTTATTGCAAGCGATGCCTGCAAGTTTACGCTTACCATCTCCGTAACTTAATGAAATAAACTGACCCATGAGGTCTGCAAAAATCTCTCTCTATACGTGACACTTCAAACATCACGTGAATACTAATTAATTTTTCATTTGTCATGTGTGCTACGGATAGTTTTATCTATTAAGATTCCCAACGTTTTCACTCGGGAAATTACGTCAATAATTAAAGTGAAATGAAAATTTAGTCTTGCACTTAATGTTATCGTAGTGATGACAACAAACATTAATGCTATTCTTGGCTTAGGATACTAGAATATGAACGTTATGGATGATGATCGAGCTTATGTTTGGAGAACCAGTCTGGTATTCACAGTGTAAAATTGCTTTGGAGAGATGTTTACACTTTCGATACGTGTAAATTGTACATTATTCAACCCATACGCTTTCTACAATTAACACTCTAAAACCCAGTTTACACTGTAGTGACATCCAAATAGAGCCAACTTATATCATCCGATTACGTTGCTGTGGCCCTGCTTCAGCTTGCACTCTTCACTGCAAAGACAAACTTTGGAAACTTTCAAACTTTGGAAACTTTGGCCGCCGCTGAACGAGTATAGTTTGTGCACTATCTAACAAATGCAATGGTATATGCCTCCGAATATATTTTTTCATTTTGAGACAGTTTAAACTCGCAAAGATTTATGAATAACATTTTTAGTACGGTGTTCTATCGTTGCTGGTTGTAGTCACGGTCAAAGCAACGTAGCCGAAAAATACGTTCTGTTGGCTCTGTGCTGGTAGCGCCAACGAAAGTCCCTAGTGTGAACGCGACTTGATGCGAAAAAAAAAATATTGACTTTTCGACGTTATTGCGTATTTCTGCTGCTTCTGATATGATATTCTGGTATGTCGGACGTCATTCGAAAAAATCGTAGTTTATATGTTGTGCGCGTTTGGTGGATTTGCGCGATCGATCGATCGCGCTGCGCGTTTGGTGGATTGTTCAAATTTTTAAATGGAAAACAAAAAAAACCAGTCCTTGCCTCCCCTAACCTACCCGACATTAAACCCGAATACAGTCCAACTTACCGGAAATTACGGCCTAATACCTACAACATCCACCAAACGCGCGCAACATATATACCGGGTTTGCGTCACTAAAGGAGACTTTTACAATTAGGATATAAATTCCTATAAAATTTTACAGTGACGGAACTGGGTTCCTAGGGTCGAGTTATGCTACACTGTCGCACGGTCAACTTGAGAACAAACCTGCAGTTCGTACGTCGTTCAACTTCGGTACTTTCCTGGGGTATTTGGCTACCGAATTTCACTCAGTATATCTTTGCATCTGACTGCAGTTATTGCTGCAAGATTGTATTGCATAGTCTATCAGGCATCACTTACTTTAGCTTCTGCTCCGTGTCCTAAGCAAGGTATTTCACCGGCCTTCCTAGTCACCTCTGTGTCTCAGGCCACGAAAGACTCTCCTCGCTTGCGATCAGCTTCCTGTCATCTGTATTCTTTCTTCTTTTTAGGATACTTTACGCCTTTGCTCCCAGCCCGGAGTAGCACACTAATAAAATCTGAAGCTTGACCTCACGACTTTTCACAGGCCGATTTTTGGTTGCAACGATAGTGGTTAATCTAGGGAAACTCACAGGAGTAAGTATTAATTCAATAACACTGAAATTTGTACTCCATATGTTCGTATTTTCTGCACAGATCGTAATTTTTTTTTTCAATGGTGGCTTGGTGTCAATATTCCAGTGTATTTGCGCGCTGGTTTGAGAGATATACATTAAAGAATGAAAGTAAAAATTGGCTTGGAAGGCATTTGTCGAGGCTGTCACAGTCACATACAATTTAACGCAAGTCATATAATACTGTGATGCGCATGCCCGATGCTTTTTAACTCGCGTAGCTGCATATTTATATGGCAGACGCGGGTGAAGAAACGCCGCTACTGCATAACTTATCACTGACTTTAAAAACCCTACAGATGTAGCCTTAACCCTTGGTTGCATTGCATACAGGCAAAGTCTTTGCTTCACCATTTTCTTTCGTCTGCATGTAAGCACTGCTACAAACTTATTATTACAACTTTTGCTATTACAACACTTGTTAGCTTTACCATAGTAAAGTCAGCTAAGTTATTTCCATTTACTTTTCCTTTGCGTTGTTTTCTAAAATTCAAAGACATTGGCAGTGATTCCAGGCATCCAGAAGTGGTCCCGGCGGGCCTCTCCATTGCTCCTCGCGGTAATCGCAAGCGCCGACCAAACGAAAGCATTTCTTTAGCAGCAAGCGAACGAAGCGTCTCGTTTACTGAGAGGGAGACCGAACCTCACTGACATTGAGGAGCCACCTCCTGATATTTATCTTAGCTTTATTCTATTGGTTCTCCAAGAAGAGGAAAGTTTGATCGTAATGCCATTGACGGCAACGACCCCAGAAGACTTCGCAGTCAACTTTCTCCGTCGTCGTTGCTCTTGTCCGTCGTTTGTATGGCCTGAAATACGGGGCTTTAGCTCCGAGATTCTCTTAATAAAACTCGCCGAGACCCACGCCTGAGATATAAAGCCGTCTAATACGTCATCTCACTAAGGTATCAGATTGGTCTTTTCTCAATGGAATTATTTGTTAGCGTGTGCGGAAGGGTTACGACGTACTAGTGATATAAATACTATTGGCACTCGCACTAGATCTGCAACAAATATGGTGTTGCAACACTGATATTAAACAAACATTTCTTTTATGAAGCCCATAGTACCCGAAATTTTCGCTGTTTTGTGTTCAATAGGGTCATTCCACGCTGATGTCGACCTGAGGGTAAAATTTGAAAATTCCTGAAAATTTACCAAAAGTAGCTTCTATATATACCAAAATAAAGCTGAAGACATCTACTTAAAAATCTGAAAACACAAAAATATTAAACCCTTTTTTGTAACCCTCTGTCAGAGATGAACAATTTTGTAAAGGAAACTTAATACAGCCAGTAAAATGCAACAGCTTCAACTGATACTATTCCATAGTATTAAGTAAACATTATGCTTCAAAACTATGTTACAAGTGATTGCACTTGGAAGCCAATTATAAATTTTTAATAGTGAGTTGAAATAATTACTATCGTGGTAAGTCATATATATTGCATGTTCGCATATAAAAGCATTGTTCATATGCGGTATGAGACCCTAGGACTACCTAAAAATTGTTCAATTTCTTTGTTATATTATTTTTGGTAAAAAATTCGCAGTGCAACGATCGTCACAATATTTTTGCGACGATCGTCACGGCGCTTCTTTGGCTTCTGAGGGAAAATGGCAATTACACTTAACAAAGCCTATACACATTTCGATAGCCTAATCCTTCATCTATAACTCCCATATAAAGTATTCAGATATCTATTTGTACTTTCAGAGAGTTTTGCACTTTTGTAGCACTAGGTCGAACATAAGGTTGAATCGGTGAAACGATTGTCACGGCCATTTCAAAAGTAAATAGCTAAAACAACAATAATCACAGAAAGTTGGGGAAAGTTCCATTAGTATTATTAGATAAGACACGGGTTCTATTATGGTAAAAACCATATCAGGCTAATCATACAACTTTTAAGTTTATAGGCAGAAGTATGGTGATAAGTATGCTCCGAATACAACTATTGCCACGGTGGAATGACCCAATACTAGAAGCTAAAATACACCTGTATATCCTCTTGTCTTAAATGCCGCAAGAAATTCGTCGTAGATCAAAATTTAGCTCTGAGGTTTTGTAAAGGTGGAAACAACTTCTGGAGCTCAAGCTGATTGCAATTATTCATGACGTAGTTAAGCATAATCTATATCAAAACCTTAGGATAGAATTTACATAAATGTCTCCATGTGTCGACAATTAGAAACCCTGATTGGACTTTGTCTTGGTAGCCACCTCTCAAACCAGCCGCCTGCTCTCAGCTTCCCCATAGACTTGGCTTGAAGATGGCCGATGTCTGCCTCCAGGCCGTTCCAATATCTTACTGAGGGTTCAATGGCAAGGATAGCCCGCAATATTGAAAGTAAATATTAGATGACAGGACTTGGCTGCCTATCGGTTGTCTGTGAAGGGAATTGTGCTGCTCCAGGCCTGGTCTGGTGCTCTCCAGCCCTCCTGAAAAATGAGTGCATCGAGGCATGATGACGACGACCCCTGCTTGTGGCTGAGGAATGAAATCCTGAGCTGTAGGGCATCGCAGAGATCCTGTTAGAGAGTAAGGGATTATGTTGAGGGCTGACTCTCGCAAAATGCAAATAATTTATCTCTAGGAAAACCAAGGAAGGATTTTCCTGGAAACTGATGTAGGCATGCCTTAATAAGATAAAAAGAAAAGAAGAAAGGCTCGTTGTTGGAAAAAGTGTTCCCTAGATCGCGTTGTGGTCAAAACATAACTGTAAAAAAATACTGCTCTTGTTCATATGAGAGAATTATAATAGAAGTAAAACAATTGAAAGATGCTAATGGTGTCACGTAAGGAGGCATCTTTTCACCCATATTTCACTGACAAAGAATTAATTACTGTATTGGTATCTAAGCTGCGCTCAAGCTGTAAGAAGATGACAAAAGGAATACATAAGGTCATGCGTGTATAGAGAAAACGAGGTCACGTGACACTGTCGTAAAAGCTATATAAGATCACTAGGAAACTAGCTTCAGGTACACAAGCCCTCAGAAGTATGTTTTGGCTGGCCATTTTTCTGTCTGAATATATATGGGCCTCACAAACCCAGGAGCAAACTCGAGTACCTCTACCGCAAGAGATGCTGCAGCTGGCCACAGTTTCGGCTGACGATATAAGTTTTAGTTTTGCTAAGTTAGGTAGGTTCTCTAGGTTTCCTCTTCTGTTCCGCGAGGTGAGCTGCCGATTGAGGTGACCGACCTATTCCACGGGACTTCTACCTTCTATCTTCATTCCCCTTCTACTTGGTGGTGACGTGAAAAGTAACCCGGGACCGGGTCGGGCTCAGGGGTGTCGTCTCCTTTGCTGCATACCTCGCGGAGCTTGACTCTGTGCCTCGTGGTGTGTATGTCGTGTGCTGTTCCGAGACGCTGGTGTCAGGTACGAGACACGATGCGGAGCTCGCCTTGGTGGGTTTCCAGTCCTTTTTACGCAGGCTGGTACGATCGGAGCCTGGATTTCTGGCATGACTGTCTATGTCTAGAGTGGTTGTAGCGCTTACCGGCAGTCAGTGCACGAGTGCACGTGTTATGAGTTCATAGTTGTGAGGGTATGTGGCCGTCTGAATAATTTTTATTTATTCTCCATATCGGATCTTTACAACTGATGATTCTCTGTATGACTGTTTGCTGGCGGTGATGGCTTCGATCCAGAGTACGGATCCTAAGTCAGTGTTTGTTTTTGTGAGGGATGTTAATGCACACCACTGTGACCACAGGGACTGGTTGGGATCTGTGTCACCGACTGATCACCATGATGATGCTGCGTTAGACATTTGCACCTTATCTAGTTGTGTGAAGCTAGTTCGTGGGTCCACGCATATTGCTGTCAATTGTCTCGACCTCGTTATGACAGATATCCCGGACTTGATGATTGTGTCAGATGGCTACCCTATTGGCACTTCAGACCACTCACAACTTGTTGTGTCATTGAACTTGAACTAGGTTGTTCCTCTGGTAGACACCAGGTGAGTGGTGTCCGTTAAGAGCAGGGCTAAATGGGATGCTATTACTGGAGCAGGTAGGGCGTCACCCTGGCGCCAGATTATTTGCAGTGAGGATCCTATCTCTGAGCTTAACAACCTGACTGTGCTTATGTTGGAGAGGTATGGAGATGGTGATGGCGGTGGAGAAGAGAATCGAGGCTATGGACAGACCAGTGTTAACAGAGGAGTTGCTTGTTAAAGTGTTGAAGAAATTGAAAGATAAAAAAGCAGCAGGTCCAGATGGGCTGAAAGGGGAATTATATAAGGCACTTGCGAGTAGCCCTGAAGTAGTGCG
>LQNS02000225.1:133265-165165 GCA_001587735.2 Parhyale hawaiensis
CCATTGCCCGCTTCTCTGCTATTGGCCCGTTGCTCCAGCAAAGGGCGTGCCTAGATTGTGACGCCACGGTTCCACCCGAAATTAACAGATTTTCCCTACTTCCTTTACTGTACTGTGGCCCGGACAGACAGAGAGATACTTGGTCGCAACTCCGACATACACACTGCAGAGACCGACACTGTTCATTTCCTTCTACTTCGCTAGAGCGCTCTTTATATACTGTACTTTTTCTTTGCAATTGGCAAGGATTTACTGATGGCGATGCGAATGGTGATTACTGCATATTCTATTGATTCTATATTATTTTTGCTACATCTCATATGAGCACTGGCTCGAAGTATCGCCTCTTACTTTTCACGAGCAACGTGCCATTTTCCTTTGCACTGTGTTGATGTTTAATATTATTAAATTCATAAGTTTTCAGGATAATGCTCGGCTCCCTTCTGGCATCTGTTATGTACACCAAGCTTACTACTGACATACGCTACTTCATATGCAAATCTTGCTGTGCTTGTAGCGTGAGATGTTCAAGCTGTCTTGCTGTCAATCAAGGACCTGACAACACTGCCATTACCATACCAAATTCTCTTGCATTTGCACCCCATATGAATGTGAATGGGCTGTTATTCTCTGTGAGAAATTCGGGTGTTAAGGCACTACATCGATCGCGTACAGTGAGAGCGGCCGACGTCTTGCAAACAGATTCCTGCACCAGCTAATGCACAGGCGACACTCTGATGTAGGCCTTGCTCTATAGTACGCAGTGCAGCGGCTACAAGTCTTCTACGATTATTTCCTTATGCGAATGCGTTGGAGCTCTCGGTGCGGTGTGCATAATGAAGTTAGCATGCTGGTTTTTCACAATGACAGTCTATGCGTATATGTTAAGTGGAGAATGTCGCTAGGCTGCAAGGCTTCCCCCGCTCTACTTCCTTGTACACTTGTCTGAAGTGGACGATAAAGTTGAGCTGTAATTTTGTTCGGTTATTTTCTGATGAGAATAATTGAGCATTTTCGGTGTGAAAGGAACGATAAAGTGAGCCACAAGCATAACTTTTTACTGTCGGTCATTGGGACATGAGCGAATTTTTCCCATGAGAACAAATTCCACTCAGAGAAGCAATTAGTCACTCTGATAGATTCGGAGTTACTACAGTAATTGGGATGAGTTAATGTACCGTAAGTTACCAAAGCGCGCGTGGAGACGCTTACACCCGATACAGGAACTGATATGGAGATAGGAGCAAGGCTACTCAAAGTCTGTGGTATTCGTTTTCATTCCTTCCCAGTCAGAATTTACCATCGGCATCGCTGGTCATTATCGGCACCAATTGGCGTAAAAAAATTATAATTTCCTTTAATTATCGGCTCTTCACCGTCGGGATATGTCCGCTTTTCTCGCCTATAACATGAGCCGCGTCTTTGTCGCTTTCAGCCGAAAAGCCATCCTTATACAGGCGAATGTACGCATAATTTTGCTTTAGACTTCGCACTTTATTATAAGCGGCTTTCTTCGAGAACAGCGAGATTTCGTCTATAACATAAACCACCCATGTTGTTGCGGCATCGTACGGAAATGGCTATATACATAGGAGCTGTGGCGAATGTACTAGCCTTAGCCAAAAAGGTGCGGTTACATGTGAATTAAAAGCAATGGGAAAGGATGGGCAAACACAACTATCCTGTTGAATAATTATTTCTAAACAAAAAAGTAAGTATAAGTCATACGTGCATGTTAGGCCCAGCAGCTCACAACGGTCAGGAGTTCTGAACTTTAGACCGATGCTAGAACAGGCACTTGAACCAGTTATTCCAGCTCAAGTACGTTTCTATACAACTTCAATAACTCTAAGCTAGATTAGAGTCATACTACACAACTTTAACGAACTTGAATGTCCGTTTACAAATTTCGACCGTACATGTTATCAGGAAACGTGAGCCTAAATACAAAGTAAACTTTATATCATTTTGTATAAACCTGATAGGGATATTTTGTTGATAAAACCCAACAAATACAGATCAATTAAATACAAAAATAGAAGATTATATTCGATCAAAGATTATAAAACTGATTAACGAGGGACACACAAGCTAATCAATAATAATGGAAGACTGCGCTAAATTTACAAAGCGTCGCGAATATCTGCAAAACCTCTGCCCACAAATACACCAAATTCGAAGTCTTCCTGTTGATGCACTGTGTTAATCTAAGGAGTGTTCGATTGCGTGCCAAAATTGGGCTTTCGAGGCTAGACTTGTCCGAAACCTCAGTCGTGAATTGAATATTTAAGCAGAAAATGTTTATTTTCATTGAAACTTTTCTGAGTCGCACAGATCCTTATGGGCCAGTGAGTTTACATTGTTGTTCAAATACCACTGGAATGAGAACTAAATTTCAGTCAATTAATGAAATTATCGTAGGACAACGGTTAACAACGCCCAAACATTTATTTCAGGTCGTGATTAACTTACTATAGTATATCATTAAGGCCTTATTTTAACTTTTCTAACTGTCTACTTGATTTTCAACAAAATCTTAGTTGAGGCAAGATGTACCTGGAGGTACAAATTTGCCCTCTACATGAAGCGAAACAGAACGTTCACTACCTAAACTAGTCTGTATAATTTTTCGCGGAATTCTACGAGCTAGGAGTCTCCAGTCGCATATCCTAAATATGAAGGCAGCCTGATGTTATTATGGTGATATGCCCCTCTTCGGTGTAAGCCTGTTGCCTGGGAGAGCTCCAAAGTTGGGGAGACCATGATGCCCCCCCCTTTGCCCTACTCTATAGAAAATTTAATCCATTTTGACCGCAAGTAAGAGTCCAAATAATTTATGCTGTCCAGAGGTTAATACACGAGGTCTCTAAATAGCGGTAATATTGTTAACTGCCTTTTCTACGGTGATCGTCTGCTGCTTCTTTTGGAAGAGTTTATTTATATGTCCGTGCGATCGAAATATATCGAGAGAAAAAAATAGCCGCTTTGTCTCTCTATACTACAACAAAACCATCTATATCACTACACAGCCTATAAACTAGAAGTAACCATGAGCGAGATTGTAATATATCTTTACTGATGTCCGTATTTCTCTATTTGTTATTACATATCCTAAGTTATGGTTATTCCTTTTTTATATGTATGTACCTTTCCAGAACGCGTAAGTTCCTGCCCCGAAGTGCAGCTTTTAATATTTCCTAGAAAACAATCACTTAATACTTGTCTTTGCATTCGCTTTAAAAGTACTTTTACTACTAAAGAATAACTCTAAAAATTTCATGGCCCGAAACAGCAAGGACTGCGCGCAGCCAACTAATCATCGGAGAGCATCTATCTTTCATGGCTGCAGCCTTGAGAGTTGATAAAACAGACATCTTTTCAAGGCCTCCAATTTCAGTTTGCGCAGGCCGAACATTTGGTCTGCAGAGCGAACACTCGCCTGCTGTTAAGAAAATGAACGTCGGTCATAACACGCGTGTGGTGGTGGCGGCAGTGGTGTGAACAGGAGCGCCGTGGCTAAAGCTAAAGTCGTTCGCTGCTCGCAGTTTCTATTGCACGATGGTAACAGTGTGATATTGGGAGATATTTTTAATATTGTACAGTTGTGGTGTAATAAATATTTCGTGGCGCCTGGTATCAATTTCGCTGCTCTGCGTATGGATTCTTTCCACGTTATCGATATCTTTGCACAGATGTGGCTACCAGAATTGAACAACAAATTCTAAATGTGGTACACTATCGCTTTGTACAGGGGAATGATCATATCCTTTGATTTGTACTCGAAATTCCTGGTAATGAATCCCAGTACTCTGCTTGCCATTTTCGTGCTCTCGCTAATTTGCTGACTGTGTTGTAGCTTGTTTGTAATAGTTATTCCCAAGTCACGTTGTTGGATGACAGCTGCTAATTCTGTCCCGTTCATTTTCAAATGGATTTGAGGGGTTTTCAAGCCTACGTGCATTACAGAACTTCTATTGACATTAAAGCTCAAAGCTCATCTGATACGTTGTGCTCCATTCCATGAGATGGTCAAGGTCTTGTTGGACTTCAACTCTTTTCCTGGTAAGATAACAGAGTTTAGTATCAGCGGCAAATTTACTAATCTTACTGCGGATATAAAGATCGAGATCATTGATGTAAATTATGAACAGAAATGGGCCTAGAAGCATGGAACCCCAGATGATACCGGCGTTCAGTCGCTCGTCTCTGCTTGTAGCTTCACTCTCCGCTGCCGACCCGTGAGCCATTCCCGGATCCATGTTATGGGCTTCCAATTTTTTCATCAACCGTTGATGGGGGACTTTGTTAAAAGCCTTTTGGAAGTCTAGATAAGCGAGTTCCATACCCTTTTCTTCATCTCTAATTTTCATAGCTTTTGAAAAGAAGTCCAGAAAGTTAAGCAGCTTCTTCGATTTCGGAAGCCGTGCTGGGTGTCAGAAATGAGCTGGTGCATCCTCAGGGGATCAGTGATGCGCTTCTTCAGGACGCGCTTGTTAGTTTTGCTGACACCCGATGTAAGACTGATTGGTCGACAGTTGCTGGATCTTATCTTATCAAATTCTTGTGTATCGGGATCACGCGTTAGCTAGTTTCCATTCCTTCAGAACTTCTCCCGTTCTTAAAGACAAATTGACTATTTGAAGCAGTTGCTTTGAGACGACTGGAGCCATTCCCGTAGAACACGGGAGAAACATTATCTGGGCTAGAGGATTTGTACTCATTGAGGTGGGTCAGTTCATGAACAATTTCACGCTACGTAAAAACACACGTGCCTAAGGGATTTACATCCATCGCTACTGGTTCCAGAATATTCGCTGTATTTTCCAGGGTGAATACCGAAGTAAAATATTTATTCACGTTAGTAGTTTTGTCTCTTAGGTCATTGGTGATTTTACAGCCTAGGTTTTTGAGCGGACCTACATGTATGATTTCTTTGTTGAGTCATCTTTCAATTACATATTTGTAGAATGCTTTTGGGTTGCATTTTGCCATAGCTGCTGCACCAACTTCTTTTTCAATTTTAGTAGTCCTGACTTGCCTCTTCACTTTCCGACATGTCAATATATGACTGGACCTGTTCTCCCCAGTTGGATTGCGCTTCCTGGCTTTGTGACACTTGTCGCCGTGCAATGCAGCATTCCACTGTCCGATTCATCCAGAGGGGATCATTACTGATACTAACTCGTTTATTTGGGATGTACCGTCCTTAGGATGCTATAGTTTTCACGATATTAGCTCATTGTTCAACACTGCCGTCTCTCATTGGAGTTTCGAAGGCAGTTGTTTTTATTTCAGTGGCCATTCCTAGGAAATTCAATCAACGATAGTCCACTAGCTTGAGAGGGTAGGCACTGGTAGTGAGATCGTTGGAGTTTTGAGAGTAACTTCAATCATATTGTGATCTCCAAGCTGGTCTAAGATGGCATGGTCAGCAGTTTCACAATTAGGTGTGGAGTAGACCAGATCTAGAATATTGTCATATCTCGAGGGTTCGTTAACGCGCTGTGTGAGATGGTCGTGGCTGAGAAGTTCAAGCAACTTACTGTCTGAAGCTGGGCTGCACAATGTACTCCAATCAGTATAGGGACGTTGAAGTCTCCCATTAGAATTGTTTCTTTCTGAGTACTCAGTGCGTTTTCGATTTTCTTGTAAAGTGCTGTATCAGTTTCGGCGATACTGCGAGGGCTCCTGTATCAGTGCTGTCAAACGCCGAGACGAGCATTGGTAGTGATAAATTCACATTTTCCTTAGTTGCTGCGTTACATTTACAGAGGGGATTGAGGTGGTTTTTCATATATGATTGACTCCCCCTCTCCTCTGCTTCTATCTGCGGATCTGTCTATATCGAGCCATTTTCAGCCTTTCAATGCAACCTCACCTTCTGGACTCTAGTTTGAGGGTCTGATCCATATTTCATTGAGAGCAAAATATCGGTGTAAAGTATGGAGCGTTGCACTGCAGTTACCCTCAAGCGAGTAGGTGGGTAATATGCTGGTGATGTCAAAGCGATGCGTTGTGACTCGCACTGCACGTACGCACGAGCGCTCTCCCTTACATGAGTGATTACTTGATTAGGATGTGGCGCATCACCAGATCACCTTCTTGGGCATTAGCGCCCTCTTAATCAGTGTGGAGAGGTTGCAACAACCAGCTCTATCCGTAGTGTATGTATGTAGTACATACGGTGCATGCCACAGGCTACAGCTAGAAACGCGCAGATCTCTAATGAGCAAACCTCACTTCCGCGCTCATGCTTTTAGGCCTAAAGCACAGTTGAGAGCACACAGTGTTCTGACACCATATATGTTCGAGTTACTCGGAATATGCAGCATACACAGCACTTTTGTTAGGTTAGGTTGGGATGCAAAAAGTATTCATGCACAACTTTGGAGACTAGTCACTCTCCCTAGCCTGCACAGTCGAGTTACTGGCTTTGGTACATGGAGCCAGAAGTATCTTGCTGTGAAGAGAGTAATTGGTAACTGTGGTTACTGTGATGAGAGCGAGCGACGAGAGCAATTAATGGTAACTGGTTGTTTCTGGAACCCCACTTAACGGCAACTACTCAAATACCAAAGTTTTTCATCTTACAGGCACGAATATGTAATAAAATGGGCCCTAACGTTAAGGCTGTATAACTCAGTGTCTTTAATACTAAGGAGTTTTGAAATATTTGGAAGAAAAGCGATTATTTTCTGTATCCCTGCCTACTATCGACGTTTGCACCTCTGATTTTTTACCAACCTCTATTAGGGCTTCAGCCTCTTTAACGGCTGTTTTCAGCACACGCGTCCCTGCCGTTGTAACGGTTTTACCTGCACTTCATTCCATTTATCAACTTGCCCCAATTTTATATATACTGTATTTATGTTACGATAATTTACGACTGCAAACTGCAACTTCAACCTGAATTGTTCAGTTTGTCACCCTGTGTAAATAGGTGATAGCCTACTTGAATTTTTTATACGTTGAACTTCATTCTGGTACATCTTTTGGAGTAACTTGAGCCTGTCTGCAAAAGGCAGTATATCGGTTGTCGAGTTCTCCAACCAGTTCAAAAGATTTAATGCTTTACAAATAACCTTCCATCTCTCCTCCAGTTTGTAGCTGCAGAGATACATACGTCACTTGAAGTCTGGTCCATCTCTCTGAGACACCCTACCGTTTCCTTAATAAATCTCTGAGACACCCTACCGTTTCCTTAATAAATACAAACTTATATCGTTCCCCTATGTGCCTGTAACATTAATGAAGCATTTAAGGAAATTACTGTTACTTTACAAATGCTTAGCGATGCTGCGCTAAATGTAATATTGACAGTAAGGACTCAGAACTCTTCAACAATATCAATGATGAACTACATGGCAGTAAGCCATGACTTCAAAACATGTTCAGGAATTGGGCACAGCAACTTTTAAACTCCTTGGAATCATGAGTTGGAGGATGCCACAAACGTTGCGGCTGTATGCGTTGAGGGAAACGCAAATTTGACAAAACCCAGAAAAATGTTTCGACGGAGGCAGCAGCTGGATGAGCCCATTTGAATAAGTGTCGTATCGTATGTTTCGTATTTAGCGCAGAATCATACACTTTCGAATTTTATAAGTAGAAGGCAACAGTGATAGAAGTCTATTTTTTAGCGCCAACATGAAAGCTAACGTAGCTTTAGACTTTAACCGATCATAATTCATTTTAGATCTCCATATAAAGTGTAATTTATGTTCAGAAATTTCACGCTGATGGTCATCGAATGCAATATGGCAATATTTCAGTTTCTATCGCTGTTTATGACGCTAACATATCAAATCTACTTCAGATATGGCCGCACTGAAACGTTACGCAGTTTCTATGGGGGCCGTAACTTTCGTAAGAAGACTTTAAGTTTATCGTTTTACGGACCTACAGGCAATATTTTACAGGATTATCTGCAGCAGCTTAATCATTTCTCGCTCTCACAGAGAGCCGACTCTGGACCATCTGAATATCAGTGAGGTACTGAGTCGTGAAAAGCAATTTCCTTGGTTTAAGGCGCTGGGTCTTCGGTTCAGCGGTTACGCAGGAGCTGTTACGGTTGGGACGAGGGGGCGGGAGAAGCATTAGCAATTTTCTTTGAGCTCGCCAAGATGCTTTGGTGCTTCACAGACATGAGCGTCTTTGGAAATTTCGGAGCTAAGCCAAGCCTGTCGAAGACGCAATAAAAGATCAATCTCCTGGATCGTTAGAGCGCCGTGTCAAAAACTTCTTCCCTTTTAGTGATATGCTTTGAGCCGTGCTCCACGCATTCTTCGCTGTACGAAGCGTTAATATTGCTTAAACGAGTATATCTATGAGGACACTTGACATTTTAACATACCTTAAAATTATCGACAGCGTACTCTTCTGAGGGCTGACTTGCTGTGAAAAATTTAGTGAATAAGAATTCTGCCTACCCATTATTCAACCCGGATTATTACAAATATTTCATTGATTTTTTAGGGCTGAGCCAACAGACTGATGTCTCAACCACTGTGCCCTAAGTTTTCATTTGCCGAAGTAGTAGCATTTACACCTCGTGCAGTAAACATGAAGTGTTTTCTCCAGTTTTTCTAGATCTGATCTATCTCTAATATTCCGTTGTCGTATGCAGACCCAACAAAGGAAGAGGCGTTTTCATTCTAGATAAAATCAGTACAATCAAAAAATTAATGCCATCCTGGCCGATACAACCAAGTTCACTGTTTATGACTCGCATGCCGACGCCTTCAAACTTAGGCTTAAATTCATTAGCAAAACTCATACATTTTTAAAGAAATTGTTAGACCAAGGCATCTTCGCTATAATTCGATTCACTGTTCACTTTATAATTCCGGTGCTTCCCCTGGAGCCATGTACAAGCTTGCAAAGGTACGCAAAGGCGGTGCCTCCTTACGACCAATTCTAGCTGGCTATTAAAACACCGTCCTACCCTATTTCAAACCTCTTTGTGCCAATACTTGAGCCTTTAACTACTTATACGTATACTTTGCGTAATTCATATGAATTTCGAAACCGTATAAAAATTTAATAGCTTCCCAACTCCTAGGTACTTTACCAGCTTTGATATCACCTCTCTTATCCCCAACATGTCTGTAGTTGAAGCAACAGATATTATATGTAACAAGGTTTTTGATAACACGGAGTTGTTCCACAACATGGACAAACCTACTTTCAGAACTTTCCTTAGTCTTGCCATTAAAGATTCCTTCTTCATATTTAACCATAGTCTGTAGCTACAAGCAGATACAAGGAGCTTCCATGGGGTCCCCGCTCGGTCCATCGTTAGCAAATATTTTCCTATACCATCATGAAATTCTTTAGCTTATTATTATTAACGATTGCCCAAATCACTTAAACTAATCCACTGTAATCGTTGTGTATATAACATCTTCCTCATTTTCAAAAAGCAAACTGTTTTCTCCCCCAAAAAGGTTATGATTTTGACGTGTTTGTCAGTCTCTTTGTTTGTCTGTCATCAAGATTACACAAAAAGTTATAAACAGATCATTACGAAATTTACAGGAATTGTTAGGCGTGTTAAGGGGACCTTCTGAGATCAGACTCTAAAAATGATCAAAATTCGTTTTTCAACACTAATCAGTAGCTATACATCAGACATACTCGGAGGAAAAATTTTAGGCAGCCAGTGTAACCCTAAGCGGGTAGAATGGGAGCCTGGGAAATGGGGGAGAGAGAGTTTCTTGTAACTCCTAAATTTTTCCTACAAAAAGTTTTTATTATCCAGCCGATCTTCATGAAACTTAGCAGAAAGATGTGATATTGAAAAACAATGTGGGTTGTATTCCTGTATTTTTCCAATTTTCGCCATAGAAAACGGGAAAATATATGGGAGTCATAAGCTCTTCTTTTTTAATTTTAAATATGTGTACCGAGTTTCATTCAAATCGGTACATAAATAATAAATAAAAATTTTCTCTCAGTCGTATTCCCGCTAAAGGGTTCAAATTTGATATTTAATTTTTGTTCCGATTTGAATGAAACTTGGTACACTCATGTAAAACTGAAAAAGAAGAGCTTTTAACTCATATACTTTTTTCCATTTTCGCCGTAGAAGACGTACATGAGTACAACCTACATTCTTTTTTGGTTTTACATACCTGTGCCAAGTGTCATTCAAATCGGTACATAAATAAAAAAGTCTTCATTACAGGCGTGTTTTCTAATTTCACCATAAAGAATTTTCAGCCGAGGGGTTCTAATTTAAGGTTTTATTTATGAACCGATTTGAATGAAATTCTCTCAATATGTACACATATATTGTGTTCCTTGACAAAAGGCAAAGTAATGTCAATACAACTGAAAGTCTGATTGCTATCTGACGTACCTTGTATATTTTTGTAGAGTTTGCGTTTGAATGAATATCTAAAATCTAAGTTATTGATCTTCAATTGAACGCCATTCGGTGAATAATGCACCAAATGTTATGATTTTTTATGTCAAAGGAAAATAAATTAGAACAATTCTACGGATTCATTTTTTCAAAAATTTTGTTGACAAATTGTGAAAAGTGATTTTCAAAAAAAGTGACAAATATATATATATATATATGATTTGAAAACTAAAACTAAATTCAAAAATCTAAATTTGTACGATTGTTGGCAGTCATCAATAGTATATCTGTACCAATTTTCATTCAAATTGAGCGAGAAATGAAGGCGCGGCGTAAAAATCAAAATTAATAAAAATAAAAAAAGGTTAACAATTTTTTTCGACGATTTTGACATTTTTTCTATACGAAAGTGTCTTTTACATCATACAAAAACAAGCTTCAGTTGATGAAACACAAAAAATAGATGAAAAAAAATGTATGATTTTGGGGTTTTGCTCAGACGGTTCTCTTAACAGTAACAGATGATTAACTTTTGGTCGAAATTCATCCATCTATTTGTTTGTTTGTTTACTTGTTGCCTTGTAGGCCTATTTCTTCTAACTATCATGACTCAGAAAGTTTTAGATGAATTTTTATGAAATTTACAGGACTTGTTAGTAATGCTAAAGACATAAATGACTAAATTTTGGTGATGGTCGGTAGTTCGTTTGTGTGTTTGACTTATGTTTGTCATAATGTTTGTTGGCAGCATAACTGAAAAAGTTAAGAACGGATCGTCAAGAAAATTACATAAGCTGTTAATATTATCCAAAGGCACAAATGATTAGATTTTGGTGTCGATACAAAGAAAATTATGATTTCATAACCAATTTGAACCAATTTTTCGTTAGCGCTGCTTTGCTTGGAGGAGGAATGCGCTCTCAGAGTGCTCCCTAGTTTTGATTTATTTCTACAATATTTGAATAGTAAACATCATAATATCAAATTCACTGCCGAATATCAACAAGATAATTCTCTACATTTTCTAGATGCTTTAACGCCTAACCAAGACTCAACACTGACCACTGGAATTTGCAGAAAAACCACATTCTCAGGCTTCGAGACAAGTTTTTTCAGTCACTGCTATACGATCGATTTAAAATTTTAGAAATCAATGCAATATACACTCTACTATTTCGGGCATACAATTTGTCTTCCTACCTTGCATTCTCAAATGAAGTCGACTTTCTCTGAAGATTTTTAAAAAATTTCTGTTATCCGCACCATTTTCTGGACCACTACTGCAAATTGTTTGTAGATAAACTCTTCGATCCCGGCACTAGTAAACTTTTTGTCCGCAAATTAGACTTCTTTTACTCTCTTCTGTACTACAGCAAAGTCTCTGTTAGTACGGTAAAGCCTTAGAATACGTTGCTCTATGAAGCTTACCCGCATATAAACTTCAAATTTTTATACAAAAACAAACTAATCATAGGGTCCTACTTTAAATTTAAGGACAAACCTACACCATTTTTTCAAGTATTATCTACAGTTTCCATTGCAGAGGGTGCAATGCCTTGTACACCGGTATTACTGAACATTTCAAAGCCCCTATTGACTAACATTTAGGTGTATCTAGTAAAACAGGTTTACCACTCGAAAAATCCTCGCAGTCAACTCCCCGCCTGCATTGTGAGTAAAACAGCCATCCTTTCAGCAAGAACGACGTTTCCGTCATGGAATTTTGACACCCTATCGAGTAAAAATTTTATTCATAACTGATAGGTTTTTACTTAATGCTCGGATAGTGGGAAGTGTTTCCGAAACGTCAAATTTTATTATTAGTCGACATTATATTTATTATTGAACAAGAAATGTGCAGATATAATTCAAGAAATCTAGGTCTGCTGTTTTACGCAGTCTCAATATAAAAGTCACGACCAAAACCGTCAAAAATGAAAACATTTTACTCGAAAGAGATCTAATACTAAAGTAATTGGCAAAACAAAAATCAACAAAAAATTAAAATCAGTAAACGTTTCGGGTCTTCGCCCATCTTTAGTTCATCTAAAAATATAGAAAAGTACAATTGAAATTAAGAGTTAATGTCGTTTACCGCTCAAATATAAATGAATTTTGAATAAAAAATAACTGAAAACACTAATGATTAGCAATATAAAGGGGTTGGGCACTATTTTGATCATTTAAAATGGGTTTCTGCCTAAATATATACAGAGATTCCAGGAGCCTGAGATCTGAAACATTGCAAACCGCTAGCCTTCTAAAAATTGTCTAATCGGACAAGGGAGCCACAAGCTTCCGCATGTTGACGTACAGCGGAAAATGGGGGTTGAGCTAAAATTACTTTACTTTAATTTTTTGTTGATTTTTGTTTTGCCAATTATTTTAGTATTAGATCTCATTCGAGTAAAATGTTTTCATTTGTGACGGTTCTGGTCGTGACTTTTATCATGTGCAAACATATTGATACAGAAATACCCGATCACTTAATGTCTATTTCGCCTTTACTGGTAATAACTTTACTTTATAAAAATAATAAAATTCTAATTAAAAATTTAAGTTTTGTGGATGGCGTCCAAAAGAACCCAACCACGTTAAAACAAGAATACATAAAGCAATTACTTAGAAATAACTCATGCTTACCTATTCAGGCGGAAGCGAGAATTTTCTCGGGTTATTCGAAATTAGTAGATTTTTTTTCTTCTTACATATTTCACTTGCGCACGAATAACACAACTTCACGGGAATCAGAGGAGCGTCGGCTCGATGGTTCAACTCCGAACGGTATCTCGGAAACTGGGTGTTGCCATCAAGGGGAGTATGATGCTGGTCATTCGATATCGTTACATTGAATTTTATAATTAAAATTACTTTACGTCAAATGAGCTCTCAGATTCTAACCTTTTGCGACAGTTTAATTACATCTGTGATTGTTATACCGGGGGATATGTTTATGGATGTAATAGATTCATTATTTTTTAAATTGTTAATATCACTAGTTCGCTGTCGGGTATACATAGACTGCACTATGCCCCACTATTCTCAAATGATTCCTGAGGCTAATCACTAAATTTCACTAGCATGTTTTCCATTAACATAGAGACCTCAGATAAATAAAATAGACAGATCCTAGTGACGCCATAGAAGTTTTTATTGTCGCGAAACACAAATTCATCCGTGTAAGCCATCTGCGGGAGATAACAGTAATTGTAGCTCATGGACTATTCACGAAGATGTCTTGTTTTCAACGTGTCCATGTTGCAAATTATATCCAGCGCCTGACTAGGTCCCTATAATTTTAAAAGTTTCCACAGGGTATAAGAATTAAATCTCTCCAGTACGAGAAATTTTTTCTACTTGTGATAATATATTTTTCCCTTGGTTCAACAATAGCTATATAATTTTCTCATTATAAGAAATGCTGTTGATAAAAATCTCGATACTTTTAATTATATGTGAAGACTTTCCTCTGGCATTTAAAGCCACAGAAAGACGGCAATAGCAACAAGATCACAATTTTGCTGATACGCCAGCCGAAATTGCTCATTACGCAGCCATCAGAAAAGTTAAGACAAACTTGTTTTCATTTTTGTTGGCTCATGAGAGGTTTATTTCGCAACCGAGATCTGAGCTAATTTGCTGGTGAGTAAAGTTAAGAAATTTTTCTAGCAACTTCCTTGGTCAGTAATTATGGCAGTAGCAGGAACCACCGCAAAGTTATAACGCACGGGCTGCCCGCTGGAAAAGGAGCCGTGGAGTGCTCCCTAATCTTGCTATGCTAATCTCGTCCTGGCTTCATTCCATCTCTCGACCTTTGCATAGCTCCGGCTTAATTGTATGTATTTGTCAGGGGTCTTGCTAATCTCGCTTTAACTTCATTTCACTTAGTCCGTTGCTTATCTACAGTGCTACTAATACACACGCACAGGCAATTCATAGAATTCCTGTTGATCTATTCTCGCTCCGATTTCATTACGCATCAACCTTTGGTTATATTCAAAGTTTGCTTTCCTATCTCGTTGTGCGAACTATTTTGAAGTTTTTAACCCTCTACTTCCCTCCATTACATGTTAGGAACTGTGATTTCAAGTGTTTCCTTATAAATTTTCCTAAGGTTAAAAACAAAGAAAAAATAGCAAGCCGAAATGGCTTTCTCGTGACTTAAAATTTGTTTTACAGAAGAAATATCGATTGTACAATTTATTCAAGCGAGATATAATAACAAAAAAAATCGTTTAGAGTGTACAGAAATGTGCTGAAGCGATACGCAAATCAAAAGAATATTATTGCAAATCTAGGATTTACGAATCTAATCATTCGTTTGGTAAAACGTGGTAAGTTCTAAATGAGATTTTGAGTAGAAAGACTCGTTCTAAAAATATCTCTCTCAACTTAAATGGGAATGTACTCACTGATGCTGAATATGCTAATCTTTTCTACAATTATTTCACCTCTAATGCAACGTCTCTTGTACAATAGTTTCCCCATTAATTTGGGAATTTTTCCATTAACACTAATTATGTTCATGAAAGTTGCGTCTTGATGCTTACTAATACCAATGAAATAATAGATATATTAAAATCATCCAGCGATAAACGTTGCACCTGTGATGAAATCTAACCTTTCCTTCTCGTGAAAGTTATTAATTATATAGTTAATCCACTTTGTTATGTCTTCAACTTGTGTTTTGTAACTGGTATTTACCCCAATGTTCTAAAGCATGCTCGTATTATTCCAATATTCAAATCAGGCGATCCTAATGATGTAGCAAGTTCTAGACCAATATCAACGCTGTCAACGTTCAACAAAATGTTTGAAAAATAAAGTCATTCTGGATTAAGTGCATTTTTAGTAACTCATAATGTAATTTCCAGCCAAAAATTTGGCTTCCTTGCAAAATATAATACTACATTAGCGATATTTCATCTTGTGACTGATTTATTAATGTGTTTTCCCGATAAATCATACGGGGTTTGCCTCTTTGTAGACATTAGGAAAGCCTTTGATACCGTTGATAAACAGTTGTTGTTAAAAAAAACTCGAACACTACGGTATCCGTGGGACAGGCCCGGACAGCGAATGCATTATTGTCGAGGTACTTATCCAATCGAGACCAGTATGTGTTATGTAATAATGTCAAATCTCAAGTCTCACCAATCAAAATTGAAGTCCCTCAAGGAAGTGTGCTTGGACCATTGCTCTTCAACATTTTTATTTATGACATAACAATCCTTGGTATGAAGTGTGTTCTGTTTGCAGACGACGCAGTGTTCTATTCTAATAGATGCAATTTCCTCTCAGCCATAACCGATATTAATTAATAATAATTATATCTTAAGTTAATTGTCTAAATATTTAACTCAAAATAGAATGATTGTCCATGAGGATAAAACCAAGCTTATGTTATTCACTCCATGTTCTCTTCCTGAGCTGCCGACGGTACATTTCAATGGTAAACAATTGGAATGGGTGTCTCAGTTTCGACATCTTGGTTTAATTCTTGACGATAAACTGAGCTTCGAAGCCCACATTGAAGAGCTAGGTGGAAAGCTCAGTAGAGTTCATGGTATAATCTACGCAGTGTCTAATTATGTCAATCGTGATTCGTTGAAATAAATTTATTATACACTAGCTTATTCATTGTTAATTCAAAATAAATTTATTATACACTAGCTTATTCATTGTTAATTCAAAATAAAATCATCTTGGGCGCAGCCCCTAACAATTATATACGTTATTTAGAAATTGTACAAAATAAAATACTAAAGCAAATACTTCGTGTCAAACGAGAAAAAACAACATACCATTGATGTATCGTAATGATATGTACCGTGAATTGCAAATGTTTCAATTTGAAAATGTGTATAACTATTCGTTGCTTACATTTCTCCGTTCACTCATACATAACCATCCTCTTATCTTCCAACAGTGTTACGGCTCACTCATTCCCCAACAAAATTGCGTAATGAGACGCTCCATGCTCAATCTTCCAAATGTGCGTGTTGATGTAGAGAAACGGTCAACTTTTTTCGAAACGGCGTCTCTTGTTAATAAAATACCATCGTACTTATTATGTAGATCCACTATCTAATATTGCTTTTAAAAAGCAGTATCAGGACTACATCATGCAACTGCTCAAGTATAATTACTTCTTGTTACCCAAAAAGTTTCACAACTTCTCTATGGGTTATGCAGATATGTATATTACTGTATGTGTATTGTAATTCGAAAGTTTTCAGTTTTGTAATATATATCTGTGTGTAATAAATCTATCAAACCAACCTATTGTGTTTGCCTCATTTAACCCTAACATTATTTTACCCCACACCTGCTTACGTGTATCTCTGATGTCACACTCAATAGCTAGATATTTGCCATCGTCCATTAATGCATTTGCATATAAATCAGCTTCTTGCTACGCAATAATGAAGCAATGCAAAAATTTGCTGAATTTTCTTTCCCGTAACAACGCAATAGCCTCCCCTTCATTTAAATATTTGCCCTCAGATCTAAATATTCTGCCCGGCAGAAATTAATTGTGGATAAAATGGAGGCCAGTACCAGAGGTGCATCGGGTTTTGAGAATGCCAGTAAAGATTTGAAGCTGTAACATGTGCTTTTAATTTGAGTCACAATGCAGAAGAACCAGTTCGTTAATCTCTTAACAGTTGGAACACAGTAAGTTTACTTGCTAGTATATCACTAGCGATGATGTACGTACGACGTTCGTAACGGCTGGACGTGATCAATGTATTATAAATTGAGGCTTGCTAGCAATTGCAGATCGTACATAATTATATTTAGCGAACGATATCCTGCCTATAAAAAGTTTCTGGAACGGTATAACAGTGTAATGTTGTAGCGGGGCGGCGGTGATGGCCCAGCTAGCACGTGATCGCACTTATCTAGTGTTGCCAAAGGTGAAAGGCGATACTCGGTAGATAGATAAGTTAAAATAGTTTTTGCACTGGGTAAATGAGAGTGAACAAAAGTGGAATCCCGATAGTTATGGGTGAACCACCGTACGTGTGTCAGCTCTTGATAATACGATCGACTACAGCAAATCGTACCGGTGCACGCATATATGGACCGGTCGGCCTCAGCAGTTCGTTACAAATTTGTCAGCGCGGAAAAATCCTTGGTGAACCATGTTACACAAGTTGTAGCTAAATGCACACGCTCAGGTTGGCAAATCCGCTACAATGTGCATGACGCTCTAGCTCTAACAATGTCCTTTCGGTTGTTTTTTGGTGCTTACTTCACTGTTCATATAGAAAGTGCGTGCGAGAAAACCACTACCAGGATGTTGAAATTAGGGTAATGGAGTGCCAACTAAAACTTAAACCGAATTTACGTTCAATACCCACAAATATATGATGTAAATTACTATCTATACGAAATAAAACCTCACTAACTATTCTGCTTTCATCTGTCTTATGTGCTGTATGATTCCCTGGACAAGATAGAATGTTTTAATTGTCACACTACATGGCACTCATTTGATCCTCATTTTGGACCATTGCCGTAGATATAAAGGCTTGAATGTTATCTATTTCCGTACTCGTGCCCTGGCCAAAATAATAGTATACCTACTACTTATATAGAGTATTGGGGATTATCTAGGGAACACTGCAAGAAGAAGCGCGCACCACTAGGGTGTATTTTGTTCAGAACAAGGTCGCCGATGCCAGCCTAAAAACGCGCATGGCGATCGAGCAGCGCCGTAGCGCCTCGGATGCGCCGCTTCGTTTTTCGACTGCGCGCATGCCATACGCCACCTTCGCTCCTCTGAAAAAAATTTAATCGGCAGAAGTCACTATGTTCAGTTTTCATAACTTGTCTGACTTTCCATTAGCAGTTGCGGTTTTCCTCCGTGTATGAGTTCCCATTTACTTGACATGTAGGTAGCGCATATTTATCACCCGCGAACTAAGTGAGAGAGGTGATAATGTTTTCGTTGAAGATTTAAGTATATTTGTTTATTTGTCTGTTCACACAATAAGTGATCGACGGAGTTGAGCAATATTCATAATTTTTTGCAGGGAGTCTGGTGGGTTGCCCTCGATGTGACCCATGCCAAAAAACTGGGAATAGCTGGCCATAAAAAATGACTGTGATAAAATTTGTTCTTCACCCAAAAACAGGAAGGAGTTGGGCTATGACCATGATTTTTTTGCAGGGGGTCTGGTGGGCTATCCTCGATGTGACCCATGTTAGAAAACCAGGAAAAGATGGCCTTCAAAAATGACGGCGATGATATTTACTCTCACCGCGGGTGATGGTCTTACGCCAAGAGACGTTCTAGTTATTTCTGGGTTTGGTTTTCATGACATTCATCGAGTAAGGTGATCTAATATTTACGATCCCAGAAAGACCATTCAGTGGCATGCCAGTTCTGAACACAATGACTGAGCAATGCCTTCTTAGGCTAGCATTACTGAGGTGACGGATATCCAGCAACCAGCTCTGAAATGCCTTAGACAGCGACATTCTACCGAAAGTTGTCATGGTGTTTCTGTGGACTGTAAAGAGCTTAACTTGGCTTTTCACTCTTAAAACGGAACTGAGTGTCAGTGTTCCTTGTATAACTCTGTTTAAACACTTTTTCTACTATGCTAAAATAAAAAAAATCTTCAGCTCCCAACGAGCTTACAATAACCCGAGAGTAATATCAGTAACCGCGTTTTATTTTAAAGTGAAAGACAGAACTGAGGCACTACTGAGGCACTTCATCCTTGCCGTGAGTGGATCGAGCCTACACCCATATTCGAAAAGTCTTAATTTTAAAGTATGAGTTTCCCTTACCTGGGAAATGCGTTGGCATTGCATCCAATGAACAACTAATGAAGGCTTTTAGCTGAAAGCTTCTTAACTGAGGAGAAAACGTCAATTATTGATCATTGTCTTCTCGACTCGGTCGCCGTTCATTTGTGAATGGGGAAAACACAAAATCTGTTAATACCCTTGCTGTAAAAATGTATTAAGTTTGGTGCTAAATGTTAACGATAGCTACTTCAGAGACTGTCTGGGGGCATCAACTACCTTTTTCTACCTTCTTTGAAACCTTACGCTAAATGGTAGCTTTGAGAAAAATCGCGTATATCTCCAAGGAACGTGAGATACATATTAAAATAAGTAAATGATTATGCTTAATTAGGTACACATAAGGACATGGTATACAAAGCGCAGTTACATTAGTTACATTAATTTCAAAAATCGGGTAAGACCATCATTACAAACTACAGTACCTATGCATGCTGATCAACATAATCGGAAATCTAATAATCAGTTCGATCAAGTCGCTCTCGCCTAGTTTTGCGTCCTAAATATTTGTGAAATCGTAGTGGATATTTTACCACGGGAACGTTATTTTTAAAGTTTTAAAAGATGTCGTAATTTTCTAAGTATTTACTGCAGAAGCTTTCCTGTTTGAATTTGAAAGTATCGGGATTAACTGGGTAGCCTGATGAACAATTTCAACATGCGTCTAAGAAGTTATTGTAGTGTTGCGCAACTAAAATCTGAAGTTATCTTATTGTGTCTCTGCAGCTGAATTCCTCAAGGTAAACTTGATTTTTTTGTTTTCAGCATTTATTTACTCTTCAGTGAACCTAATCCCGTTATGCCCCTGATGATGATGTGACTTACGTTCATTCGTTAAATTAATGTGTGCTGAGTCAATTCTTAATTTATTTACGTAGGATCACGCTGGAAATAAGGCTACGTAATCTTTATTTCTATAACATCCCTAAAAGACACATGCGATATTGATGCCTATATATATATATACTACAGCAGCGATGCTGATTATAACCTTTCCGTGTGCTCTTTTGAAACAGCAGTTCAGTGCGACGAAGTTTTGGCTTAGCACCACCGGACTGTTTTCTTAATCGGATTTGAAAAGACGCTGTCTAGCAACATTGTTCGTAATGCGCGTTAGGGTAGGAAAGATCGTATATATTATAGTTGGGATGATTGTCAGGTCTCTTTGTAACTTTTTTATTGCGGTTATCAATATTTAATACTGGAAATGAATGGATTACAGTTGTGATCAGAATTGAATTATGAGCTGAATTGGAGATTTAGTGTGAAGTGTATCTAATATCCTTAATTATTCGGACACTCACTTCGGCATACAGGATGTTGAAATTTGGAATAACAGAAAAACCTGCCACTGACTCCCTGCCTTGTCTTTTTTCGACTACTTTCAGGATAGTCAGCACCGGTGTGTGCGTATATACTACTATATAAATTTTTTAGTGTCTGGAGCTATGTACATTTTTAGGTCACGTGTACGTCGTTATGGGCATAGAATATTTTGGGCCGTAATATTAATACTCCGTAAGCTTGAGGCGCATTTTGTTCTACACGTCAGCACTCCTGCTCCATTCTTCCTTCATCTTCTGCCACATTAATTCCCAAGTTTCAGGAAAATAAAGCTGAAATTTTCCGTCAAGCTGACCAGGTCACTATAGCAAACGAAGCGTATAGAATGTCCCTTCCAGGTACGCTCTTCTCTTCGGGGGCTCCTAAGAAAATCCTTTCATCAGAGATCTATTAGGCTAACAAAGAATTTGTCGATGGTCCTGTAAGCATGTCGAAAAGGAGCTACTCGCAAGCATCTTTCTTGTCAGTCATGGTAATGAAGCGCCTTCACTTAAGACTGCCATTTTTTGGTACATGTCTTCAACCCCGGAGTTTTTGGCCCTCGTTTCCATCAGTTTGGGCAGGAACAAGACCATAGCCCTGCTCTAAACAAATTGTACCGCCGGCGTGCCTATTAAAGGAAGCTATTAAAGCGAGAAGGGCGAATAAATGAAGCGGTTCTTTTCGTGAAAGGGATTAGTTTCTTCCCCAAGGTTTTCCATAACAATTTCCGTTGCTTAGAAAAGCATTGACCTGACAGTTTCGCTTCCGTGGGGCTAGTGCAGCAAAACGAGCAAATATTAAACGGAAAATCATATACTATAGTTTACTGTGCGTAACTTTGGGCATTCTTTAAATCTTGAGAATGCTGAGAATGAAACGTTTGTAGCGGCGTATATAATCAGACAATATAATAAACATCATATAATAAACACCGTATCTGTTCATATGTTTATATAGTTGTATGTTAACGAAATAGGCAAAACAAGGCCAGGTTACAGCTTTTCTAATTAGGTTGTGTTTTGATGGCAATCGATGACCAGATTGTAGAAGACGGCTAGGGTGGGATCCTTGTTCCTCTATCACAATGCATTTCTTGCTTGATACACTTCTTGAAATGGAAACAATATTTCATAGCTTCTCTTAGCGCGGCCGTGCGCTTCGATATTTATGACATTCTCCCTACATCGAAACATATATTTACTCTCAGTTTACGACGCATAAATTCAGTAGTAGATCACCGAAAGGCAGACGAAACGATGATTTTTCACGGGCAGTAGACATGGTTATTTCGTTCAGCTTGCTGCCTTCCTTCGACAGAGTAGTTTTCGCTTCAACGCAAAATCTTCAATATACTGAAGGCTTATTCGGTAGGTAGCATACGCCGAGGGGAATTTATTTAAGTTCAGTAATGTTCTGCTGCTTGCTAACGTAATATTTCTTCCGCGTGTGACTTGAAATGTGGCAGACGATTGTGCTTCTTAGATAAATTAAAAGAGACCACACTTATCTCTAATGACAATTTGAGTCGGCTGTTGGAGCGTATCCTTCAGATGCATATTATAGTGACCAACTCATATTAAATGAAGACGGGTCGTTTCCAATTCTTCGCTGTCATTTTTAACAGCGTGGGTACTCTGGTTAGCTACAAAAAAGTACCAAAGGGTATTCCTTGACAATAAATATTCGATATGTTGCATCCCTGCAGCCAACGCTAAATCATGACATGGTAAATATCAGACAAGCAGTCTCTTTGGAGCTCAGCTTGTATTTACTTGTAAAAGGCTACATTTAGTCCCAGTTACTCTGTGGTAGAACTTTTTGACTCGCTCATCGGACATTCGTTCCCAAGCCAAGGAAGAAAAGTCTTAATGTTTGTGAATGCAGCAACTGTAGTCTTTCACTCATGGTCACCAGGGGGAGAGTACTGACCTAAGGGTCGGGGATGCAGTTATAGATCGACGATTCCGTCTCTATGAAGCACAGCTCGCATACTCATTGGTCGACTGCAGCCGTATACTCCTCTGATACCTAGTGGCCATTGTTTGCAACACGAACCAGTGCATATGGGTTTCTTAGGAGTGCACTGTGCTGTAAAGATAACTTGACCTTCCTCTTTAACTACCGTACGCAGCCGTCTAAAACGATGACGAACAATTTGTGACGATACTTCTTCATTGATGACGCATTTACTAATTTCTACTACTGTCTCCTGGAAGCAATATAGGACATGAGCCAGCTCGGCTCCACTCATGCTGAGCCGCACTACCTTTCCTTTCCATCGATGACATAGGGATAGAATAACATATTTAGCGAGCAATGGAGCATCAAACAACTATCGGTTATTTATCATAAATATACCATATCGAATTAGTCGACATCGAAATTTTTGTTCAAGCAAAAATCTGACAGCTGTCCTGTTGTCAAAGATAGAAATCGATCAAGTTGGAAAATAAATTTTAGGGCGAAATCTTCGGGTTCTTCGCCCGTCTTCTTAGTTACGAGAGGATCCAGCTGTCATATATGACGGCAAAAATTTTGCAATTAAAGTTTATTGGTCCTGCTTCTAAATTAGGTTTTGCTGTAAAATAGGTCTCATACCAGCAGGCGTGATTTTCCCTTAAATAAACGCAAGTTATACCGCCGAGTCTTGAGAGAGCAAAATAACCCCCCCCCCTTCCAATCACATAGTGCAAGGTTAGGCTCGAAGATCAGTTTTGAATTAGCAAAATTTGAGCAGCACCAATAAAATATAGTTCAATGAAAAGCATTCACCCGAAGTGCTCGGAGCTCACGGTAACCTGACTACCAGCCGATAGTTGCACCTTTAAGCGTCAAAATTTGGCTGCAATGTAAATCAATATAACGATGCGTCTGTTCAGCGTGAAGTTTCAACTGCTGCGAAGTTCATACATAATATGATCAGTTATGTTTGATTCAGCTTAGTTTTTTTCTGTGTCACAGTCTAAGCTTAGGCTCAGTCGACGTAATACGAACATACGTACGATGTATGCTCAGTCCAAGTTGGCCGCCAGCTGGTGGCGTGTGACTTACTGGTTAGTTACTGCAGGGCGACTTTGCTTCGTTTGTCGAAGCCAACATTCAGAATGGACCGAGCACACACCCTGCGTGGGTCCACCTATAGCCCTGGCACAGCCCACTCGTTCCACGCTCCTACTCTAATACAGTGGGTGTCAATTGAACTGCAGTCCAGAGAGGCGTGTGCTTTATCTTGGGGATCTAAACTAAACACGGGGCAGAACGTAATGCCGATGCCACACGCAATCCAAAAGAACGAGTATCCTAGTTTTGCGCACGAAATCGACGTCTAAAAACCTGCACACTTCCGCTTTTGCGCAAAATTCTAGGATGGAGCAAGCAGCACTTTTGCGCTCGTTACACTGGCCAAACGCGCAAATTTTTAACAACAAACCGCCACCAGAGACATCTAGCGGCGGATAGGGCGTTCAGCTCGCGTTCGGAGCCGCTACGGGTTTTTTTTATTATTTTCAGGATATTTACCTCCGCCAAGGGGGTGATGTTTTCGTCATGTTTGTCTGTCTGTATTTTTGTCTGTCTGTCACCAAGATAACTCAAAAAGTTATGAACCGATTTGAACGAAATTTACAGGGATTGTTAGGTATGTTAGGAGGAACAGATGATTAAGTTTTGGTGAAGATATGTCCATCAGTCTGTTTGTTTGTTTGTTTGTCTGCCTCATTTTCTCAATACCATAACTCAAAAAGTTATATATGGATTTTTATGAAATTAACATGAGTTGTTGGGTATATAACAAAGAGTAGATGAGCAAGTTTTGGTAATTATTCGCTTCTTCGTTCGTTCGTTTGTCACTGATTTTAATTTTACGCTTGTCATCGCAATAACTCAAAAAATAATGAATCGATCTTTATGAAATTCAAGCGGGTTGTTAGTAATGTTAAAAGACAAAATAGTCAAATTTTGGTGCAGATCGATTCGTTCATTTGTACGTTTGACTCATATTTGTCTCAACGTTTGTTAGCAGTATAACTCAAAAAGTTATGAACGGATCTTCAAGAAAATTGCGTAAGCTGTTATTACAATCAAAAGGCACAAATGATCAGATTTTGGAGTTTATGCAAAGAAAACCATGGTTTCAGAGCAAATTTGAATTTTTTGCTACCGTTGCCTCGCTTGGCGAAGGTATGCGCTCTCAGAATGCTCTAGTTTATCATATAATTGGACTTAATATTACTTTTGAATGTATTGGATAGCATCTATTATATTTTTCTGCTCGTTAGATGTATTTTTTGTCATGGTATTTAGTTCGTAGCCATGACAACGTCGTTTGGATGAACGGAGCTCGAAGTTTTTTGAGCAACGGATCATTCTCACGTGTGAATAGAGAGGTGCTTTTTACACAAAAAATTTTGCGCGTTTGTGAGAGTTTCCTCAGCTTTTGGCTAGCGTGTGTCACAGCCATTAGTGAGACTGAAAGTGTTGTTTTTTTCACAACTTGAAAACAATTCGATCCAAAATTCCATTGATATTGAATAAATACCTTCAATTTTGCTTTTAGAACGTATTACTTAGTTTATTGTTGACGTAGACTCATGAAATTTACTCGTGTTGCTACCGAAGTTACTCGTCCTTAGTAAACAGCAAACCATTAAGCGTTTTCTGTTGTGGCTTCATAGTAGCTGCAAGTAACAAACATCTGACCAGTACAGAGTTCCCAAAGTGAGTTTTAGAAACTGACCTCTTTTTCCACACGTAATATAAAGTAGTGGTATGTATGGCTTGATTTCTCCGACAGCGTAGTCCAATACGTCCTTAATATTATTTCATTTCTGCTTGTGAGGCATGGAACAAATTTATCGCTGTATGCATACATATACTGCTGTTTTGCAAGATTATTTTATGTTTAGCAGCGTGTACGTTTGGCATTAGACGTTCAACATAGCGCTGACGTTCATTGCTCTCGACCGAAAGTGAACAAGCAGTAGCTCTGATTTTATCCATTAATGCATACCATCCATTTTTATGGACGGTAAAAGCATTTCTGTTCTACGCAAAATAAAGGTTTCATTTAAGCGTTCATGGCCCGATTAAAGTGAACGATTATCACTTAAGCCAAGCTGTTTGTTATACAGACGCACTTTTCATATTCTGCTAGGTTTCTTCTGCAAATAATATCTTGAGCGAGGCAGTGTGCTGCAAAGGAGTTAGTGCTCATAGAAGGCGCTGTTCACACTGAAACGTTCTACGATGAGTTTCTTCCGTCTGGTACTTCAGTTTCCACATGGTTCCCACATCGTAATTGGCCTCGTTGCTCGCTAAATATTTGTCGGTCATTAGTTTCCCTCGAAGCCATTTCCCATACTTGGAAATTCATTGCTACTTGTTTCTATGAAGGCATAAAAAAGAGAGAAGAGAAGAGTGAGCAGGTGTGGTACGTAGTGCAGGGCCCCTGCTGCTGCTCCTCCACGGGCAGCTGCAAGGCGAGGGCTAATGGAAGGTCAGCCCATTTCCCTGCCGTGGGCTACTCGGAAAAACAAATGCCAGCTCTTCCGTCAGTCCCTCGGGAAAGTGACTGAACGACTCCTGTAAGAAGTCTTCCGGCAATAATTTTAGGGGAGCAGAAATGATTAACATTCTTTTTGCACGAAATTTATCGGCGAAACGCGTTCGGGTTCTTACTCACGTCATGGAGTTCCGAAAACTTTCATATGACATTTTTATGAGGTACGACGAAAGTTTGGGAATGTCGAAGTGCAGGTCAGAATGTGCCATTGACAATGTTTATCATGGCGCTATTGAGCACTTCAGAACCATGACAGGGGCGCTTCTACATATATGTGGAAGGTATACAACAATCATCGTACCGGGTGAGGAATATCTTTTACAACGGTTAATACTGAATTTGTCACATTAAGGAAAACAAGAATTTAAAAATATCCTAAATCATTTAATTCTAGAATGATATCTTTCCAATTTGACGATGGCGTACTCGACGTGATCTCCTTAATTATTATTCAGCTATAGCTACTGCCCGGAGCCGCTTCGAAAATAGACTTGCTGAGGCACCCAGCTGGAGTGGTTGCTCTCAGCGATTAAAAAATAAACACGCAGAGTTACTCCACGACAATAATGGCTCCAATGCTTCATAAACAGCGTGTGTATGTACTTATGCATGGGCTGAAATCGACAGGATACTATCCGTGCCTCGGTGTACCTTAATTACTCCTTTTGTGGAGGGTCTTCGGGCAGTAGTTAAGGCTAAAAAGGGTCACGTTAGTAGTAGAACATCATCAGTAATTTGCAAAGAAATCATTCTACAATCACATAACGTAGAAAATTTTTTAATTCTCATTTTCCTTAATGTGCCAAATTCCATCCATCCCCCCCCCCCCGTCACAAGCTTACACCCCACCCGGTATTCTCTCGGTGCGTCATTATCACTGCCAGACAACTAAGTGACCGGGATTGAAACGTGACTGTCAAAATCATTCGACGCTTGCATTATACGACGGATTTAGAGCCTGCCAAAATTATCATGGTCTCGCTAAGCATTCAGCTGCATAATGTGTAATCTATATAATTAAAATCAGAGGTCAGCAAAATGCAGAAGCTTGATTTTTTTCATTGAGTCCGCAAAGCACAAAGTCTTCATAAAAGACAGGGCGTAAATTTCTGTCTCTTAAAACCTAGAGTTCAAGCCTAGACTGCAAGCTAAAAAAAGTTAGCTTAGCATAACTGACATTAAGTATATATATATATTATTTAAGAATTGGATGTAAGCAATACCTCAACTATTTGTTCAACACAAGCTTGCACAGTATACAAAACCTCAGATAATATCGCCAAAATAATATAAACGCACGCAAACTAAGAATTCTCAATACAGAAACATGCTGCAAAAAATAGTATAATAGTCTTTCTCGTCACCTTCTTCAAACTCAAACCAAATGTTATAAGGAAGTTCACGTTGACCTTGAGAAACACCAATTTCTCAAAGTTTATGGTCGTCAATTTCAAAATGTCTGAACCCATGTTGAACAGGCGCTCTACCGTTCCTGAAGCTGGTAGGTACTGGAATATGGCACGTGAGATACATGCAGGCTCACCCAAATTAGCCTCTGCTCTATGGGCAACATGTCAGGCGACAGAGGCATAACCGTGGCTGAACCAATATAAGTTCGTCCAGCCGTGCAAAAACAACAAGCAAATTGGTGACGACCTGTGATATCACAACTTGTTTGTTTGTTATTATTACGCAATGGGATAATTTTATGTTTGTTCAGCCGTGGCATTTCATCGTGACAGTCAACTGCGTCCAGGATCTCAAGTTCTGTGCCTGTTTCAATGTATAAATCGTATATTTTACCAGTACAATTAAGAGTATAATATTCACACAACACTAATTTACAGCTCTATTAGGGCGAGTTCGATTGGGTGATGAAGTTGGGCATACGAAGCTTGACTTGCTCAAGATTTCAGGCTGACTTTGACCCGTTGACGCGAGTTTCAGGAGTTCACCCTGCATCGATTGCTCGTAAGATTTCCAGGATCTGAATCTTACTCCGTAAATTGATATTTTCAGGCGACTCAACATCAGCAGGTTGCTTCTAACGCCAGCAACACGACTCAAAGTGATGACGTCGAAGTTCGTGTCAGCAGTTCCGGAAAATCCAAGTCGAGTGGGGTTGGCTTATATTGATTTTGATGAGCCAATTAAACGCGCCTTTACATAATGAAGCGTTAGAGAAATTTGTGCTGTAATTTCGTACAAGATTCCTGCAACGTTTCGCATACGATTTTATATTTAAAAACAGAAAAAAGTGACGAGGTTCAAGCTTTTGCACTTGGAGCGCAAAATCCAAATTGCAAATTTTCAGCGTTTAGAATAAAACGTAAATATTTCATACGAAGCGAAGATTCAGCTATCGGGCTATTGTTTTCGCCAAGTTCACCTCTATAAAAGTACTTAGAATAATTTTCTAGTCAAATGTTCATGCTTTGCTGCAAAAATACATTTTCTGCTTACATTTCCATGTTCAGCTCCGAAGAAATTTTTATAACAGGATATTCAAATAACTTCCCATTGTTTCATGGACCAGTGCGAGCGCATTGTAATGGCAACTACTTTACTAAGTGTTAGTGTACTAATATCATCGACCTCAATTTTTTTTTTCTGGCATGTATTGTAAATTAAGTTCAAACTCGTGTTTGCGGGAATGTTGAGATGCTTTTATAGCCTGAGAACTCAATAAATTCGGTTCAAATATTACCTAAAAATCTGAAGTCCATACAAATTGTTGAAGTCTCATAATAACAGTATGTACGTAGATGGGATCCAGACTATAAAAATTTCGTTAAATGTTCTTGAGAAAATTGCTTCGTCTACATTGGCAACATACGAACAGAAGATATTCTTGCTTAAAGTTTTGTGCTTCATCATGTTCAGTAATAATAAACAAAATTTATTGTACAAAAGTTTAAAAACTTACGCTTAGTGCTATCTCACTAAAAGTGAAGTTTTTTATGTTTCTTACATGCAGACACGTAACAGAGTAAATATATGTAGCTCTAATATTTAAAACTACCAAAATTACTTATTTCAGGCAACAAACTTTCTCTTAATTCTCTCAACTGCAAATATTACGTCAACCAAGCTGACAGAAGTACCAACACTAATGTTATTATAATTAAATAAAAACACCTTTCAACTTCTAAGTTATTACCGCGCAATGGATTATTTGAAGACTAAAAAAAGGTTAACTCGTCTCTTCGACTTTGCTCAGCAACCTGCAGGCGCTGTTCTAACATTTTTCATTTCTTTTGCTCCAACTAATATCAGCGATAATAGAAACTGATGTTGGGTTGAGGCAGTGCAGCAATAAAGCAAAACTTTAGCAGAGGCCCTGGCCAGCGCCCCCTGGGGGACGGAGTGCCCCAAGTGCTCTTGAGAAGTCGACCAGCCCTGCCGAAATGACTGCAGTGACGGAAAAAAAATCTTTACAGAAACTCAAAAGAACGAGTTGCTTTAGAATTCTGTAGTTTTGATGTATTATTGATGGGCATTACGGAGTTTGTTACATAAATGGACAGCATCGGTTGAACTTGAAAGAAATCAAGCGCAGCTATCTAGCTGCAACAAAAGTAGGTCCTGAACAGTGAACACTGTTTCCCGACATGTTGTTTGCTGCGATAGAGGGCAATGAAGCAACAATGGTGCCTACGGTACTGAACAACGAGAATAACAGAATTAAAACACCATGCATTTCTTTGTTAATGCACACGTGCCTTCAAGTTACCCTGGTGCTTGCTTATATACGAAATCACAGTCAGTGTGTTCTAGATTGAAACGGCTATTGCGTAATGCTGCGCACGGTAAATATTGCACGTAAGATGGCGATGTCGTATCTTCGTAATATGTTTGACAAATGTCAGCAAGAAATAATCATAAGGGTAGAGGCAATAACCAACGACATGCAGTGCTCAGTGCTGCTAGATAGGAGTTGTCTTCGTAAGTTTGTACAAGCCGTTGTGCACCCAGTCGGAAATTATGGTTGTGGTTATATTTGAAAACCATAATTATGGTCGAAACTTCGGTAGTTTATCATCGAAATATCCTCCATATTCAACCATTAATGGGTGTAGTATGGTAGAGATATGTCACAACCTCCGACCATATTATCAACCATAATTCCCTACCATGAATACCCAATTACAACTATTAAGGCTTTAGCTGCGCAACTATGATCTACCATAGTGAACCGTGAAAAACACCATTCACAACCGAAATCGACTGTGTTCAGCGAATGATGCAACTTTATTCTACCAAGATAAGCTTTTTCACTGTTGACATATTATGCAGTCGATGCCTGCTTTGTTTGCTGATGATAATAATAGTTTAATTATTACGCACGTGTAAGGCCTGCAGCTCAGAATGGTCTAAGGCTCTTAACTTCAGAACGATGCTAGAGCAGGAGCTTGAACCAGTCGGTGCAGTTAACGCACGTTTACATGTATCTTCCTTAACTCGAAGTCGGTACGGAGCTACTCTACACAGTTTAGAGGAAGTCACCACTCGAATGGAAATTTCAGGCCTACCCGTTTTCAAGGCACGAGTACGAAAGTTTAAATATCTTATAAAACATCTTCCACATAAAGCTAACGGGAATAATTTCTTGATGAATCTTTACAGATATAAACTGAATGAACACAAAAATGGATGTCAATATTTGATGAAGGATTGTAATACTATTGAGCACGAGATACAACAAATAAAAATGAAAATGATGGGTAACTACGCTAAAGTGGCTAAGCGTAAAATAAAATCGGTAAACAATAGATAAAAATAACGTTAGGCCGTTAGTGTCCACATATACCCTGCAATTTATACATTTCATCGACAGGAAAGAAAAGACTGAAAATATTTACAATTTTTTGCACTATGATACGAATTTTTACAAGTTTCGCATTCAAACTTACAGTCGTACAATATTATTTTGGTCGATAATGTTGGGAATTCTAGCCATATTATTAAAATCCATGGCAATCCATACATATTCTACCCCATATAATGGGAGGAATTCCATTCATGATCGTACAAACAGAAATCGGTTAGATAAGCTACCATAGTTATGCTCTAGCATAAGCTCTTCCATATAGTCTTTAAACATCCTTCTACAACCATCTAACATATATAGTAGTCAAACATCCATGTACTATCATAGACTTTCGTTTCCTGACCAACCTGAAACAACCAATATCGCCTCCACCAATATCGATCTAAATATACTAAAATCAACGTTATGTTATGGTCGACATAACTACCATATTGTTTCATCATCCATAATCGACTTTAACCTCTCATACACCACTATATTCTACTATAATAACCATAATTTCCGACTGGGTGGCGAAAGAAGAAAATAATATGATGCTGTCTGGTAGTGTCTGTGTGTTCACATCTATCAATGCCGGTTAATTAGTCACGAACTAGCAGAGACTTGAATAAGTTGTATTCCGTCTTGGTGATGGTGCATGCCTCAAAGAGCTGTACGTAACCTGAGAGACCAACTCTGCTTTACCCTGAAAGCTGAACCAGCGTTGACAATGAAACTTTGTGTCATCGTATTAGGTTACAAACTCAGTTCTTGTCGGTTTTTAACATTTTGTAATGTTAAAATCAACAAGAACTTAGTTTCCAATTTAACTGAAAGCAAGAACTAGAGTCATCAACGAAACCTATATCCCGCTGCATAACACATCATGCTCCAATTCTGTCTGGCACTGGGGCCTGAATAGCTCGATCTTGCTTCGCTACAAATGGCTGTAAAGAGATACTAGGAACCCCTTCATTATTTGAGAAAGCGAAAGCTTCATTTATAAACTCGACAC
>LQNS02000225.1:165277-177543 GCA_001587735.2 Parhyale hawaiensis
GCATAACACATCATGCTCCAATTCTGTCTGGCACTGGGGCCTGAATAGCTCGATCTTGCTTCGCTACAAATGGCTGTAAAGAGATACTAGGAACCCCTTCATTATTTGAGAAAGCGAAAGCTTCATTTATAAACTCGACACGTGGCTACAGAACTCTCTGACGTAACAGAACAGGCTCAGTCTTGTTTCAGACTTGATTTCCACTATCTGTTCTCTATTTGCAGGAAATATTCTCGGACGGAACAGTCTCTAGTGATGAAAGATAGATGAATTTGAGATGTTAAGTGAGGGTGACCAGCAAGCTTATAAAACTGTAAATAGATGGCTAAGAGAGCCTGCGTCTACTGGAGTGGTTGTGATGACTTCTTAACGAGAGTAATGATGGTCAATTTGATATTCATCTAATCGATCTAATCGGTGAAGTACATGTGCAGACCTGGTGATACCGACTTACCAACAGTGCTGATTTAACAATAGTCGAAATGTGAACGAAGAAGCTTCTAGGAGTGTATATATTCTGCTTATGTAAGCACGCTAGCCATGAAATAAATTTTGGAGTTTGGAGCCATACATTTAAAGTTATTTCCAGCGAATATGTAACAGGATATTGGTTGCATGCCATCGTCTTTCACTCATACGTTTCTCAAAAATGCAGTTAATACACCAGAGATCTTGGATATTATTCATCACAGTATTTATGGCCTCAGTTTGTTACTGATACTTTTATGTCGGTTGCCCCGGTCGTTGGCTACTTTTATACAGTATCTTGTAAATAAACGCGGCTCTGAACTTTGCCGTCGCGACTTTTCTTTCCGCTGGCGACAAACTTTAGCGAGATTGTACGCCAAATTTTTTAAAGTCATAAAATGTTTTACGCTGCATTTGATGGAATGATCAACGCTCAGTTAGGCATTGTTTTATGACAGTTATTTCACTTTTATACCACCAACACAGCTCTGTCTGTGTTTGAAGGAATTTACCATACATTGCAAGTTTTTCAGCATTTCGAAATATAGCGAAAATATGGCTGACTCAATACCGCCATGTTAACTCGTTTTGTGGATGTATTTTTGTGTGCTTGTTAACTAGCATACGTTGAATAAAGATGTGTGCTAATTACTTTTCTCTGTACATTGGTTTAGTTGCTGTGAAGAGGAAGTATGACACTTTAACATGTTCAGATGGTACCATATTTTATTACTAGTAAGTCATAGCGCAAATACGAAGTGCTTTTTTCCTGCTGGAAGTGATGTCACGTTGTACTAGTTATTAAAAATCAAATATTAACAATAATTATCTAATGAAGCAGTGCATCAAATAATATTCAGTGATGGGGTTATTTGGACTCACAAAATTGTGATATAAGACAAGCGCATCGTTTTACGTCCATCACTAATAATTCATTGAACCATACAGAGGTATTTACCTTTAGAAAATATTACTACTGGTATGATGTCATAGTCACTCAGCAGCGCCACAATGCAAGCTTGACCCGTGAAATGATTGTTACAGGCACGAAAATACTACAGCAACAGAAAGACCACCAGCGCCTACAAATAACCGAGTCCCTCCTAATCCGAAGCTTGCAGCCTATTATCAATGGTCAAACCACTGGAACACACCGGTTATTAAAGTTACACGGAGAATTCAGCGCATGAATCAGCGGGTGCACCACCGATCAGTTGGTCAGCAACCATAGCCCATCAACCCATCGCCCACGAGTCCACCAGTCTGCTTGCGCTCCATAATCTACATCTATATGCCAATAATCTCCAAGAATTCAGATTTTAACTCAGCCACTCTGCGCAATCACCATCCTGTCAACTGCCTGAAGATGACCAATGCTTGGTTGAAACGCGTCGCAGAAAGCTTCTACAAGAGACAACAATGGAAGATGCCACTGAACAGCAGCAAGACCAGTACGAAACATTCAACACTGGACAACTATTTCACCTTACCGAAGATAGAATAATCGTTTTTAAGCTAAGACAGTTGGAAAAACTTAATAAAGATATAGTAAACCTACAATTCGGCATTGTGTTTAACCAAACTTGTATATGAGAAAGGCTGCTACCGAACTTTTCTAATATATATATTTACTATAATTATCACTTAATTAGGATTATTAGTGAGAATAAAATCTGACGTGACTGAATATTTAACTGCCGCAATTTACACCAGTGCCAGTGCTGCTGTGGCGGACTTACTGACTAAATAAGACCTTCTGTTTCTTCAGGAAACTCGACTATTTGATCACGATCTCCTATTGTCCATAAAATCATGCGAGACGTTCTCAGAATCGGGCATGAGCAGCCTGCAGCAACTCCACAAAAGCAGGCCTCTCATTTCTACAGTCAAACAGAACTATCAAATACTTGTAGGTTTGTCAATACGATAAGTCGGTTGTAGCTCTCTCATACGAGATGCTGAGAACTTCACTTACGTTTCTAATAGTGTATATTCCATATTTGTCCTTTGATGTCGATCAGCTACATTACTTGGGTACTTCAAGGCGTTATTGCTTCCACAAGAGCCACACAACTCTGTATTATGGGCGACTTTGACGCAAACCCCGGTACAACCATGTACAGTAGATTGCACGACGTATTCCTAGAGTATAACGTTGCATTAGCTGTTGTCTCTCTGCTTCCTAATACCAGGTATACGCATATCAATGGTAGGGACCGACCCGACGGGGTTAGCAGGCCAGATCACATAACTGTATTCATGAATTTACTGTAAGGTATATTCTCTCCGACCATCTACCTGTACCTCGTAATTTTAGATCAAGTAAAATTCCATTGCAGTTAAAACATGACAATCGTAAACATCTTAAGTGGCAGTTCTCCGACAAGAATCTTATACGTGCAAATCACTTTCCTGGAATATTTTTTGGTGAAAACTGTCGATGAAATTGATCCAGGTATTGAAGCGGGGCTATACAACCTGTTGTCAGACAAACAAATTGTCATTTTTAAAACTGGGGGTCGTGTATCTGACATACAACGAAAGTTGTAAAGAGAGCGGGACATAATAATTGAGAACTCTAATTAAATGCAGTCGCTAATTTTGTTACTACTGTAGACTACGTATACTTCAGCGAAACAACCCATCTAGCTACCCTTATGCAAATTTTTCATTTTTTTCACTGAATTAACGGGTGGAAGCTGGGAAGAACAATGAACAATGTCAAAAAGAAATATGGGAACCATATACCTTCATCATTACCTCCGCCAAGGAGGTTGTTTCCGTTGAGTTTCTGTCGATTTGCTCGTCTGTTCGTTTGTGTGTCTGTCACCAAGATAACTCAAGAAGGTATGGACGTATCTTTGCAAATTCTACACGGATTAGGCGTGCTAAGAGTAACAGATGATTAACTTTTGGTGCAGATCCGTTCAACCGTTTGTTGGTTTATCTGCTTGTTTTTTTTTTTTTCTCTCTTAGTATACCATAACCTAAAAAGTTACGGATGAATTTTTACTTGAGTTTTTAGGTATATCATGACGAGTGAATGGCCAAATATTATGATGATCTGCCTTTTAATATATCTCTGTGCTTCATTTATTATTTTCTAGCAAATTAACCCAAACACTTCTGAACGGATCTTCATGAAATTTACAGGAATTGTTAGAAATATTGAAGACATAAATTATAACATTTTGATGATGCTTGGTTCATTCGTTTCTGAGTTTAGCTAATGTTTGTCAAATGTTTGTCAGCAACATAACTCGAAAAGTTATGAACGGATTTTCAAGAAAATTACAGAAGCTGTTATTACTATCAAGACGCACAAATTGCCAGATTTTGATGCAGAAAAAAATCATAATTTCACAATCAATTTGAGTTTTTCGGTAACGTTGCCTAATTTGACGGACGTATGCGCAGCTGCCACGAAGCGCTGCATGTTAACAGTTATTCACAGTCATGCTTTCTATACTTATTTAAAGCTCCAAAGTAACAATAATTTTGCATGTTGCTCTTCATCAAAATGTGTCAAAGTGCATGATAGAATGTACAATATATCGTTACAAGAAGCAGAGGACTTGCTAAGCTTATTCATTAGCAATCTCCTGTCGACAACTAACATTATTACAAACAACATTATTTGGTAGCACAAAATTTTCACGATGTGCAAATTTGAAGACCCAAAATGACAGCAAAGCCTTAGGCCTCGTCTACACTGTCACAGAAATATGTTCACACTGTTACGTTCCCGCGCATCGCTGCGAATTTTTCTCGTCAGTATGGCAGTTCAGTGCGTTATCGCAAGTTTCGAACTTGCTGAATATTTTTACCCAGTTTTGGCTGCGAATAAAGCACGACCTTACCTGAAGCATGTGAATAGAAGGTTTCGGCGTTAATTGTGACTTTATGAAAGAAAAGATGAGTGAAACCGTGAGGATTGGTAATATAGTGACGAAAAGTGAAATGAGTCATTTGCAGCATCGAAAACTCTACAGTTCACTTGGTTAAGCCCCGTCCACACAACCACGCATCTGTGTGCGCTTTCTCAGAACACAGCGAGAACCGCACGGCAGCAGCCAGACAGTCTCCTACCGCGTACGCTAAGTTTGATCAGTGCAGATGTTCAGGACTTCGTTGTTCTGACTTGCTCACGCTCCTGGACACAAGAAATTGTTTTCGCCCCTGCTAATAACCTTTTTATCTATAAGTTCGATGGAATCATGAGTAAGACATCTGTGTGAATGCAGATATCGTTTATTTACGTTCTCTAGCAGAGCTTGCGGTCCCAAGTAACTCGACAGATGATATTTCAACGCTCTCTTGGTTGCCAAACAAAATTCTCAAATGCCTGGCTGGGGAGTACGTTTAAATCACTGTCAAGTGTGTTTTTTTTTTTAGGTGGGGTCACTCGAATGTGCACCATTAGCAGTGCGAAGTGCTTGAATATTTTTTTTTCTATTCAAACACAACTTTGAATCCAAGCAAAGCGTTGATAAGATGTCAGCCGCCATGTCTGTTAGATTAAAGAATGTTACTAGCGTAATAATGTTTCATTTTGCTCAAGTTTAAGGTAAATTACAATTCAGAGAAGCTTTGCGACTCTACAATAACAATATTAGAGAGCTAAATTTATTCGCTTTACCTGAAGCGTGAAGGGTAGAAAATACGATAGGATGTGCCCTGTTTATTTTCAGTCTAAATGATGCAAAACTGTTCAGCCAGTTGGAAACGCGCGAAAACGCACAGAGCAGCCATGCAGCGAGCAAAATCTCGAAGCGATCAGCGCATATTTAGCGTCTTGGGGAAGTTTCTGCGGTGGTGTGGACGGAACTTTAAAAACACGGCAGCAATGCAGCCGTCAACATCTGTATTGGTGGAATATTGCGTATGCGTTTCAGTAAGTGTGGACGCTGCTGTGGGACTTTAGTCACCCTTGGGGTTGAATGACAGAGACTTTACACCAAGTGAAGCAGTTCCGGGTTCGCTCTTTGCATTCTCACAGCCATGGTGATAACTCGCTGCCAGCACTCTCGCTAGTCACGGTATGGAGTATCTTCTCCTCACAGACTGGTAATGTGCATGATGCTATCTGGACCTTGTCTAAAGAACTTGAAAGGTATAAAAGGTAAAGGTTGGCAATCGACTGATACCACATTAAGCACTTCCACGCAGAGAGGCAGGGAAAATTACGAAAAAGGAGACCGAGATTATCTCTTGTCACTACTACTACTGCTACTAATCCTGTTCGTCACGCAACCCGATCTTCAAAAATTTAAATTAACGCAAAAAATCTTATTAAGTGCAATCACTCAACGCGAGATAACAAACTTTTCTGCGATATCGCACATATGACATTCGCTATAGTGCTTACAGTACTGTGGATGGGCTTTAGGCCTTTAGACTCGACAGGACAACCGTTTGTGACAACAGTTTCCGTCATAGGAAAAAATGTCACGGTAGTTATAAAGACCACATACCGGAGCTACAAACTCAACAATAAGGAGAAAATCTTGCCCATTTAGATGAAGAGAACAAATCCGTATTGTTTGAATTTGTGACATTAGAAGTGCAGCTGTTCCTCAAATTAAAATATATATATATTCGGAAGAAAAAGCTAAGCTCACTAGACTTGATTCGTCTGGGTTGCTTGGTGTTGCTACTTTCAATCGTGTTGCAGGTGTTAGAATCCACCTGCTTATACTTGGCACAGCTAAGAACTCTACGTTAGTGTTGCTACTTTAAATCGTGTTGCAGGTGTTAGAATCCACCTGCTTATACTTGGCACAGCTAACAACTCTACGTTGGTGTTGCTACTTTAAATCGTGTTGCAGGTGTTAGAATCCACCTGCTTATACTTGGCACAGCAAACAACTCTACGTTGGTGCTGCTACTTTAAATCGTGTTGCAGGCGTTAGAATCCACCTGCTTATACTTGGCACAGCTAATAACTCTACGTTGGTGGTGCTACTTTAAATCGTGTTGCAGTCGTTAGAATCCACCTGCTTATACTTGGCACAGCTAATAACTCTACGTTGGTGTTGCCTCTTTAAATCGTGTTGCAGGCGTTAGAATCCACCTGCTTATACTTGGCACAGCTGGCAACTCTACGTTGGTACTGCTACTTTAAATCGTGTTGCAGGTGTTAGAATCCACCTGCTTATACTTGGCACAGCTAACAACTCTACGTTGGTGTTGCCTCTTTAAATCGTGTTGCCGGTGTTAGAATCCACCTGCTTATACTTGGCACAGCTAACAACTCTACGTTGGTGCTGCTACTTTAAATCGTGTTGCAGGCGTTAGAATCCACCTGCTTATACTTAGCACAGCTAATAACTCTACGTTGGTGGTGCTACTTTAAATCGTCTTGCAGGCGTTAGAATCCACCTGCTTATACTTGGCACAGCTAATAACTCTACGTTGGTGTTGCCTCTTTAAATCGTGTTGCAGGCGTTAGAATCCACCTGCTTTTATACTTGGCACAGCTGACAACTCTACGTTACGGAGTAGGAATAGGTTTTCAAAAATCTCGCGGGTGAGCAAATCAAAGTTAACGCCTGGAACCTGATTCAACAGAACAAAACCACGCACCTTTCTGAAATTGCTGATAACTTGGCTTAACTCGGTTTTACTGAGCCGGTCGATAGCGACTGAAGTGTCAGTAAATTTGCGGACTATGCCTATCGTCCAATGCAGTAATCTTTCTCACTTCCTCAATCTTGAGAGGTCTCGTAGTTCAGGATCGCAAATCTATTGGAATGGTTTTGCAAGCAATTCCTGGGCTGACTAATCGAGGCGTCGCTTGCTAACGCGGCCACTAAATGAACGGTGCCGTTAAATCGTCGATAATGTTCCACATTTACATCCGTTAATTTGTGACTGGCACAGAATTCCTCGTCCGCTCAGCGGCACGGCAATTTACGCTAATGTGCACAAAAGTTTTGTAGTTTCCAAAGTGACTCATAGGGGCAACCCCGTCTATGTTGGCGGTGCAGATGGGGGAGCGGTGAAGTACAGAGAGCGATAAGAATCAATGGGGGAATATGGGAAACATTCCCTAACAGAATTTTGGTCACCCCACTAGATGTTTCATGATTGTAGCGTCTGTGGCGGCCAAGAATTTTGTTTGGTGTCAACTTATACGAAACAGAGACAGTATTTGTCTGTGTAGTATTCGTGAGGAGGATGCAGTGCCGGGAACCCAGTTGGAACCCAAATAAATAGGGGCGAGCCTCCAAAAATTTGGGTGCGGACACTAAACAACTTAGCGCATTCTAATGCGCTGTCAAGAAGTAAAATGCCATGAACTTTTAGAACATAACTGTCTAGTAAAACCTTTAATGATACTAAAACTACATAGATTTGTAACGTTTAATTTTCATAATAAATAAGGAACAGTGGGAAAGCTTACAAAAATATATGTAAATACCAGATGGAACGTTCGTACAGAATTCAGACCTATGCGCGGCAAATAGTAAATATGACTGTTCTCGATGTCAATATTACATTGTAACAGTCGCAATTGTTATATACATTTTTGACCAAGACGTAGGAATTGATTCGTTTTTTTCCGTTCCTTTTTTCTGCTTTCTACCTGCCTTTGTACTGCTCCCTATATTCACCTTTTCCCCACATTGATTCAATACAGTACAATCAAAGATAATATCTATGCTGGTAGAAAACAATTTCGTTGTTGGAGGGCGTGCATAAATTATCTATTGGATTCTTCATGGTGGTGATAAGCAGTTGAAGCTACAACATGCAATACCTACTCGGTAATAATTCAACACTTAGCGGGATTTCTTCCAGCTGCATAGGCATGTTTGGTGTTAATCTGCCCTACACCTATAGTCCAGTATGAATTACGATGGACTGGAAAATTGTGTCTAGGGGTTAGCGGGGAGTGCCCCCAAAAGGTTTGTGAAGAAAACGCACCGCTCGCTGACTCAGTGATTTATTCCCCAACTAGTACCTGAAATCGGAGCAATAATCAGCACAAGACAAAGACAGATAATAAGATACTGCGGATAAATATCTACGTTGAGACTGGTACTAAAATGAGTGATTTCAAAAATGTAATGTTAAATATAAAAATGTCTGCAAAAACTAAAGCAATATAAAGAAAATTCAAGTCTTGCAAAGAGGATGACGTTACAAAAAGTGAAATAAGTAATATGCATAACTAATGGCAATAACATTTTTTAGTAGGCATAAGCTCTGCTAAAAGTGTAAAATGCTATTGTTATTATCTCAGTGTTCACTATCACTCATATTACTCAGAGTCATCACAGCGACAGGAAATATGTCTCGAAACGGAAAGGAAAATTATGCACAAAAGTGCTAATAAACATATTTCTATCGCGTGGCAGGCAACAAAAAGAATGAATTATCAAAGGCTAGCAGTAGGAATACAGCAAAGCAGTAAAATGGACAAAGAGTAAGTGATATGACAACCGACTATAATAGAGGTCAAATTCCTGGAAAAATGAATTTCACTATTGCAACCGTCGCAAATCATGACTTTATTGATAATTAAAATGCAGCAGATAAACTGTGAAAAGTGAATGTGGACTAGCACACGTAAGAATTGAACCTTAAACCTCATAAGAATATTCACTAAAGGCTCCAAACGTGACCGGTAATTATCACAAAAGCATTTACATCAAGTGACGGTGCACCACTAGTACGATGGACCTAAAACACATGGCTAATCATTATAAACAATGCTTACCGAAGGGAAAAAAGGTTTTTTATACGCCGTTGATTACTCACCTCCTGAGTTAAAAGTAAGCTCCAAAATGGCAGGAGGTACTAGCTATAGTATTATATCAACATTAGAATATACCGTATACATATATATATGGTAAAGGTTCAGTATGAACTAGAATTGACTAAAATATTACGAACTTTATTATGTTGAAGTATATTAAAGCATAAGTCGGTCACAAGGGTGACTGCAGCGACGATCCAAAATGGATGCCACTGGCACAGGCCATTATGTAAATAATTTACCTAATATATCCATAATTAACTAATTTTCATCTAAACTGTGAGAAGCCTACACATTTATTATCAAAGTTCTTAAGCACTAAGTAAAGATTTCTAAAGATTGAGAAGGATATGAGGCAATAATTGAAAAAAAAGCACAGACGATCCTTCCCGAAGCGCACAGAGTATAAATCAGATGGTTCTTCTTAGTCACTACCGTAGACAACGGCCGAAGAGCGATTACATTTTAAGGTAGGCGAAACAACAAATTTGAAATTCGGGAAGGCGTCGCTACAGTGTCGTATTTCAAATCAGATGAAAGGTTTAGAAGCTAATGAAATCATAAATTATTGGCATCTCAACGTATGCTTACAGAAGACATCAACAGATTCAGTCTCAATCTGTCCCAGCTGCAGTGCTCCGGCAGTGTTATGTCGTACCTGCAATAGTCTTGAACTACACTCAGCCGGCCCACTGACAGTCCCAAACAGGCAAAACTTTTTAAAAATATTTTACAGGACCCTCAAACAAAATGCAAAGTGTTTGTGGCGATACCAGGCGTGCAGAGAGTTTAGAAAAAATTATTAAGTACTTGTGCGCAACACTAATAGATTCTTAGAACATCAAAATGACCTAATAGCGAACAAGATCAATTAAGGTTTGCCTTTTACCTGTGGCGTTTACTGATAAATTTGGGTTTCTTACTAATGAATGCATCCCTATCGTCACCATTAAATGTTTGCTATTCGTTTGAAGTCGCAGATGACATCTAGTGATTTGCTAATCCGTAATTGTTATATAAGCGTTTCACACATACAACATTCCAATGTGTTAGCCTTAACATTCAAATGTATAGACGCATTCTTTGTATCACGAGTTCATGCCTAGCGAATGTAGCCACCGCCGGCTTTCAGGTCACAGAGCCTCTAAGATAAAGAACCGAAAATGTCGTTTACGACCTTACAAAAATGTGCTGGTATACCAGCACTGCCTACGAGGGACATGCGTACCGGTATTTCTCAATGACCTTCCGGCCGGAACCTATAACAGTAAAAGCTGTCTGTCAAAGCCTATAGCCAGAGTTTCGAAGATATTTGTTGTGCACTTAAACATAAAGTATTTACCCACGGACTTCCGACTCGAATCCGGCGGAAGCTACCGGTGTTTTAATGAAGCCGGCAAATCAATGATATTTAAGGCGCTTTCATGATCAAGCGTCAGCTTATTTCTGTACTTAACATTGCCTACGGCATTCTGCTTCTAACACTATTTAGATGTAGACCTTGTATTCTGTTGTCAGCATCTATCAAGTAGCATGCTTGCTAGTCATGATTGGATCATATCTTCTAAGTCTTGTATAATAAGATGTAAATAAACAAGAAAATCTTGACGGCATTCCTTCACCATCCAACCTGTAGCCTGATACATCACTCGGCATTGAAGTTCACTCTCACAACCAAGTACAGTTTCGATCTCAATTAGAACTCACGCACGTCAGAAACACAATATAATTACTGTAATATAAATAAAAAAGCCAAGCTTACGGAAGCTAATACAGTTAGTTTTAAAAATCTTCTAAAAATTCATTAACGTTTCGGGATCTACATGTCCCATCTTCATATTCTGAAATGATAGGTAAAGAATATAAGAAAAATGAACACTGCTATCAATTCTCCAAAAATTCAAAAAGAAATAGTACCAGTTATCTGGTAATATTTCTTTTCGAATTTTAGAGAATTAATAGTAGTGTCGATTGAAGTCACAATATATGTATAATGCATGGGTTCACTATTGAAATGACTTCATCGAAGTTTCATTTTCTGACCGTGAGGCCCGCCTGGTGCCAGTGAACGGGCAAGTGCGGCGAAGTCCCTAGTTAAAAAAGTACATTTGTGGAAAATTTTCTGTTACTGGTGGAAGGCTTTTTAAAAAACCAACAGCAAGACAATTTTTCATTCTTAATAATCACCGGCATTAGAAAAGGAAATAAGACAACTTTTAAGCAGCGCAGTATGCGTATTTAACCTCCAAACTTTAGCTCCCTCAGATGAAATTCCCTAGCCCAGACCTTCTAAACTAAAGTACTCTAGGAGGCCTTACCAAAGTGCGTAGATTTTAGAACGGAGCCTCTAAAAAGTAGTTAGCCACGGCATGACAGCCCCGCTACTTCTTGTTTGCTGGCAGTCTTTTGACCCCCTTACGTTGGTAGAAAAGCCCCCGCGCAGAGGCGTGATTGCTCAATTATTGATAATTTAATTAAGTCCCAAGGCATTGCGTAGATACTTTTTTCATGGGCGCCTTTGCTCTGCGTTCATATTTTAACTATATACAACCATCATCTCTCCCTTTGTTGTAAATAATCACTCGTTGTTCTGTCCATGCAAGCATAGCAATCGAACCAGATGAAGGAATTGAGGGCTTGTATACGAATTTGGCTCATCATTGAGGCTAATGGAAGTTACATGTTGTAAATACTTTTTCATTATTAAAAAGAAGCCAACTGTACGGATTCTGAATTTTTTCTTGTCTATACTTTCCATTTGAGCAAAAACATTGTCGTAATTCATCATCTGTTCGACCCACAAAAATAACTACGGACAGCCCTGGGGTGCTGCGGTTCCTTCCGGCATGACTTGCAATTCCAGTTACTCGATTGAACATCGTAGCTTCCGCTTACCCAAACTATCCTTGACTTTCGACTCCTAAACTTGCTTTAAGGCCTGTAACCTGCACTCTGTTTGAACCAATTCCAATGCAGATGAGAAGAGAAAACTTGGGAGCTTTCCATTCACACAAAGTCAAGTTTGACTAACTAG
>LQNS02000225.1:177846-194924 GCA_001587735.2 Parhyale hawaiensis
CCTTGACTTTCGACTCCTAAACTTGCTTTAAGGCCTGTAACCTGCACTCTGTTTGAACCAATTCCAATGCAGATGAGAAGAGAAAACTTGGGAGCTTTCCATTCACACAAAGTCAAGTTTGACTAACTAGAGCTTGAGTCGCGTGGCCCAAAGGTTCTTTCTCTCTGCAGCAAGGCCGTTCCGCTGCTCATCAATTTTCACCGAGTGTTTCATTTTGTGTATTTACACTCGCCAAGAAAACTTGGGGCTCAATTCGCGTCGCCCGAACAAACTAAACTGCGGCACAAAGTTTTACAGCTCCATGAAAATGGCAAGCGGAGCAAAAGGCCGATAATTCCAGGACAAATTCGTAGTTTGGCCACAACTGCCCGAATGTTGAATCAATAGAGAGCAGCAACAAGACTCCTTTATTGAGCAAACTTGTCCCCACCGACGCCCTGGCTGCGCCCCTGGCCATTTTCACGCCGGCTCCCCCACATAAATTGCTTGCAACTGTTGAATAGCAAGAGCTGCTGTAGCTGTTACTGCAGTGCACAGCCCGTGCACTTGCTCGCCTTTTCTGATCGTGGCCTCTTGTGAACTCCGTATGCTGTTCGTTCACGTAATGCACGTCCATGTAACAAGCCAACTTTTTTGTTTGACATACGATGATGTACTGTCAGTGTTTTACAGAAAAAAGCATGTTGTAATCGCTACTATCTATATTTTAATTCTGCTTAATTGAAGTTCCATCCGTCTGTACGTCCGTATTCACTATGTGTCTGCACGTTACTCTTTTCAGTATTAGATAGCGGAAGCGTCAACTTTGCAAGAAGCTCTGATTTTCGCTGGAAGGCATTTCAACCATAGCTGTCGTCTCTCGCTCGCTCTTGAATAAATTTTCAGTTAGTTTCGATGCAAAGATATGAAGTTTATTTTACACGTATATACCGTACCGATTTTCATGTTCTTGTAATATTCACGTTGCTGAGGTGGCATAATGCTATATAAAAGATCCGAATATGGGAAATTCATAGCCAGGATACAGTGCAAAGCGAGCTAGTCTGAACTTCTTCATTCTGAAGCATTTTTTACGTGAGAGCGCAATGTTTAAAGAAATCATCTGAACTGACGGAACAGTGCGTTCGGTGATATGAGGCAATAATATTGATGAAAAAGTGGGCTGAGAGTTGTATCTTGTGCGAAAGCTATCGCACATATAGCGTAAAGCAGTCAGGGTCCCACAATAGAATAAAATCACCAATTACACCGATGGAAAATTAGAATTTTAAAAATGTGAAAGTCTAAATAATTTTAGCTTCAAACGATGAGAAACAAAGGTTAGCAAAGGCGTGTAAATATAAATGAAAAGCAATGAGAAAAGTACTTCCGAAGAGTGAGATTGCTGTATTTGTTTTTATACCGTCTTTATGTCTCTTTCAGGATATTCAAGGGCGAAAATTTTACTGATAAAACATCTGCGAAATCCACCGGTGATATAACGTCTACGTAGGCTGTGTAGGGATAGACTTGCTACGACTTGGCATACACGGGCTACGTTAAGTCCGCTGCGGACTAGTCGGAACACGGAATCGCTTCACGTTCTTGAGACAGATGTTTCTGTGCGTGTGATAACAGTTGAATCTCTTAAGACAAATCGATTCCAAATATTTACAGTTGCGAATTGAAACTCAATAGCAATTCAAAGAGAGTCTAAACTGAGCAAGTGGTTCTCTCTGTAGCGAAATAGCTGCCGCGCCACGGAGTTTACGCAGTTTTTTAATACAATAATGTGAAACAAGTCAAAGCTACATACACGGTACCGTAATGGGAAGGATAGGGAGAAACGTTCCCTTGTTTCAACTCTCGTGTGCAACAGACTTGAGGTTAGGTGAAGTTTGTAAGGATTAAGTGACAGACGCTATTTACGGGGTTGGTTAGGTTAGGTTAGCTTGAGGAGTTGCATTAGGTCGAACCAAAGTCAGCTATAATAGCGTAGATTAGGACTGCTTCATTTTAAAAAGTGAGAACATTTACTAGAACCGTGAAATTTCTACGGGTCCCGCTAATATAACATTATTCATGGTATAGGTACATTAAACGGGTAAGTCAGACAAATAATAATTACCTCATCCAAGCAGGTAATGTTCTGCCAGAGTTTTTTCTGTCTCTTACTAACATAAGTCAAAATGTGTTGTTCGAATCTTATTAGAATTTATGGAAACAGTTAGGGCTGGTACACATGTTAACCAAAAGAACGAGTTTCCTCAGCTAATCGTCCGAACGTTTTCCTGAATACTCGTAAACACAGCTTTGCGTTTTTCAAGCAAAGATATGAAAAGGTTAACCGCAGTCTGCTCCTCTCTCTCTTTCTTCCGTCAGGTAGTAGCTACAACCTGATGCTCTTTTCCTTACTTTTCTCTTCTTCCTCTTGTCGGCCAAAGCTCGTACTGGTGATGCCAGGGTGTGGGGCGCGTGGGTAGCTGGCCGCTTTCGTAGCTATCTTGACTATTTGTTTTGTTTTTTACGTTTTTGATGATTTCCTTTACTTACGGTGAATGTTTATTTATTGTTCTTTGCGTGCCTGATAGTTAGATATCAGGATGTGGAGGAGAACCCCGGTCTTCGTGGCGCTGGGTCTCGCTCCTGCCGCATCTTAGAGTGCTTTCACACCAAGAGCGAAGCGGCGCGGCGAGGCGCGAGCGAAGCGGCGCGGAGCGGTGACGCGTTCACATATAAGCGGCGCGAGCGAAGCGATTCATGCTTTCATTGCGCCAGTCAATATAGAAGATTTTGTGAGTGNATATTCACTGTGGAGGCTGTTCTTAATAAGCAGAATGATCGACTGTACGCCCGTGATGCTAAAGACTTGCCGGAGGGTAGTCGAAGTCATTTTCGCCGAATTAAACCTGCTGGGGTTATGGTTTGGGCGGCAGTTGCTTCCAATGGGTCCAAATCTCCTTTGGTGTTCATTCCTGAAGGAGTTAAGGTGAATAGCCAAGTTTACATGGAAATGTTGTAAACTAAACTGTTGCCCTGGGTGTCGGAACAGTTTGGAAACAACTATGTGTTCACCCAAGACGGGGCACCATCCCACACATCAAATGTGACTCAGCAATGGTGCAAGGACCATTTCAGTGGTTCCTGAGACAAAGATCGTTGGCCTCCATCAAGCCCAGATATCAATGCGATGGACTGTGCTATTTGCTCCATCCTCGAAAGTGATGTCTCCGCTAAATCCTATCTAAATATTGCAGCCATGAAAGATGCCCTTCAGACTTCTTGGGCCGCGTTAGGAGACAAAGTAGTGCGTGATTCTTGCCTATCAGTTATTCATCGTCTTAAGCTCCTGGTGAAGGCAAAGGGAAGTCATTTTGAAATATGAATGCTGCAATATGTTCTCTAAATACATGTAAATATTCCAATTTTCATTTACCTATGTGCACTTAAATTTTATTAATTACAAATTTTCTATGGGTAAATCTTTCCTGGACACCCTGTACACGGTACCGTAATGGGAAGGATAGGGAGAAACGTTCCCTTGTTTCAACTCTCGTGTGCAACAGACTTGAGGTTAGGTGCAGTTTGTAAGGATTAAGTGACAGACGCTATTTACGGGGTTGGTTAGGTTAGGTTAGGTTAAGTTGAGGAGTTGCACTAGGTCGAACCAAAGTGAGCTATAATAGCGCAGATTAGGACTGCTTCATTTTAAAAAGTGAGAACATTTACTATAACCGTGGAATTTCTACGGGTCCCGCTAATATAACATTATTATGGTATAGGTACATTAAACGGGTAAGTCAGACAAATAATAATTACCTCATCCAAGCAGGTAATGTTTTGCCAGGGTTTTTTCTGTCTCTTACTAACATAATTCAAAATGTGTTGTTCGAATCTTATTAGAATTTATGGAAACACTTAGGGCTGGTACACATGTTAGCCAAAAGAACGAGTTTCCTCAGCTAATCATCCGAACGTTTTACTGAATACTCGTAAACACAGCTTTGCGTTTTTCAAGCAAAGATATGAAAAGGTTAACCGCAGTCTGCTCCTCTCTCTCTCTCTTCCGTCAGGTAGTAGCTACAACCTGATGCTCTTTTCCTTACTTATCTCTTATTACTCAGTTTACTCTTGTCGGCCAAAGCCCGTACTGGTGATGCCAGGGTGTGGGGCGCGTGGGTAGCTGGCCGCTTTCGTAGCTATCTTGACTGTCGATTTGTTTTGTTTTTTACGTTTTTGATGATTTCCTTTACATACGGTGAATGTTTATTTATTGTTCTTTGCGTGCCTGATAGTTAGATATCCGGATGTGGAGGAGAACCCCGGTCCTCGTGGTTCTGTGTCTCGCTCCTGCCTCATCTTACAGTATGTGCTAATGTTCGGGGTATATATGTTAATTTAGCTGAGCTGGCCGTAGCCTCTTCCAATTATGACCTGGAGACGCTCGTCTCAAGCCATCGCCATGTTTCTGAGCTGATGATCCCGAACTTTGAAAAGCCAGTGCTGCGGTTGCGAGACTAATGCTCTGGATTTAAGGGTTTGGCTGCTTACGTTCGAAAGGGTGTTGTTATGTCTAAGCAGAGTGAATATTAGTGTCCGTGCTGTGAGCTGATGGTGCTTCGAGTCTGTAACTCATTCAGGAACTTTTATTTGTTTCTAGTGTATCGTAGCCCGTCTGCTAATGATAGGGACTTTGATTGTCTCTTGGATGTAATGGCTAGAATTCAGTCGTCGGATAGGCGTTCTGCTTTTGTCTTTATGGGTGATTTTAATTATCACCGTTTGGAATGGTTAGGCTCTATGAAAACCGATTGCCATGGCCATGCAGCCTTCGATTTCGTGAGTGCCTCTGGTTGTGAGCAGTTGGTTGAGGGTCCCACCCATTTGATGGGAGGTGTTCTTGACCTGCTGATGACTGATGTTCCTGCTTTGGTTGCATTGTCAGTGGTGTCTCCCATTGGTTCCTCGGACCATGGTGCCCTATCTGCGACGCTGCAGGTTCGTCAGCAGGTTCCCAGAGTCACTGTTAGGCGAGAAATATTTTAGAAGTCCAGAGTGAATTTGGATGTCGTCTATGGTGCCATCTTTGCGCTACCTTTGGTGTTGAGAGAGTCCCTTGATCCTGGGTCTACTTTAGATTGGCGTTTTTGTGACATGGTGCGCGCCTGTGACCCTTCCCGCTTCACAACAGTCAGGACAGGCGATGAGCCCTGGTCTGATGATGCCTGTAGGAGGGCGCACCATTTGAAGTAGGAGGCATATGCCCGTTCGCTTACTAGCCGGTCTGCAGTTGACTTTCAGAGCTTCAGGGAAGAGCAGCGTCGGGCTGGTGCTACTTATGAGGAAGTTGAGAGTGAGCATAATTTGAGGTCCAGGGAGTTGTTACCTTCGTCTGTTAGCGCACATAAGTGGTGATCCACCTTGAAGAATGCTGTCCTTAGTGTGAGCTCTTCTGTCCCACCTTTAGTTGGTGCTGGTTGTGATCTTGTTGCGGACTCCGCTGCCAAATCGGACCTTTTGTTGCGCTACTTTGATGGGAAGCAGAGCCGGGACCGTGTGAGCATTCCTTTAGCGTGTGATCCTGAGCCGAAGTTCTTCGGTTTTGCTTTCAGATCTTTTGAAGTGCACTGCCTTCTTCTTGAGCTGGATCCCTATGGGGGCACTGATCCATCGGGTATGTTTCCTTTCTCTTTTTGGCGGGTGGCTGGTGTGCTCGCAGCCCCGCTTGCCTCCGTGTTCCGTCGGATGTTACGGCTGGGCTCTTTTGCGGAGTGCTGGCGTGTCGCCCATGTGACTCCTGTTCCGAAAGGCTCTGTTTCATCCCGAACCTCCGACTATAGACCCATCTCGATCACACCAGTTTTGTCCATAGTTTATGAGAGGTTGGTTGCGTCGAGGTTATGTTATTTTCTTGAGAAGCAAGGTGTACTTCCCCCAGCACAGTATGGTTTTCGTAAGGGCTTTTGAACTTGTGATGCTCTGCTTCATATTTATCATGTGTTGCAGCTGGCTTTTGATGAGGGTCATAGGCAAAGTTGGTGCAGCTTGACTTCAGTGCTGCTTTTGATCACGTGAATCACCTTGGGCTGCTCTTTAAGCTGAAATTGATGGGTATTAGTGGTTCAGTTATCGTGGCAATTAGACAATTTTTATTTGACAGACGTTAATGTGTAGTTTTTGATGGGAAGAGAAGTGAGTTTTTGGACGTGGTTTCTGGCGCCTCACAGGGTAGTATTCTGGGCCAATTGTTATTCATTCTATATACAGCGGACCTGTTTGATGTTGTTAATAATTTAGTTGTTGGTTACGCTGATGATGTTAATTTGCTGGCTATTTGCGATGAGCCTAGGGATAGGTTGGAGGTGTCAGAATCCATTCAGCATGATTTGGAAGTGATTGATTCCTGGTGTTCTAGGTGGGGATGAGGCTATATGCGGGCAAGACTAAAACCATCCTCGTGTCCAGGTCGCGTACAGTAAGACCTCCTTTTCCTGCACTCATACTGGATGGTGTGGCACTTCCTGTGGTTGATGACTTGGTAATTATGGGTATCAAGTTTGATCCAAAGTTGACGTTTGAATCCCACATTAGTTCAGTTGCCACACGTGCATCGCAGAAAACAGGTCTTATGAGGCTTGCTTGGAGGGCGTTTGGCTCGGTAGAACTGACATGTCGTTGCTTTGATTGCTATGTCCTCCCTCTCCTGGAATACTGCTCCGCAGTCTGGGGTTCTGCTGCCGATTGTCATCTGTTTTTGCTTGACAAAGTGGTTCGTTGATGCACGTTCATGCAGGATGGTGTTGTGCCTTGTGATCTGGCGCATCGTCGCAGGGTTGGTGGGGTCTGCTTTTTGTATAAAATTTAAAACTGCCTGAGTCATCCACTGTCTGATATTCTTCCGGATCTATTTGTTCGGGTGAGGTATACACGGCGTACTGGTGCTTTTCATGAGTTTGCCTTGGAACCGTTACGATGCCGTACGGAACAGTATTCTCGTTCATTTTTTCCATCGTGTGTGGATGTTTGGAATGGTCTTGATGTCTCTGTCTTTGCTGATGTAGGTATTGGCAGCTTTATACGATCTGTATAGAAAGCTATTCTATAGTCTCGGATCTTCTCTTTCTCTTCTTGCTTGTTTTCTTCACTCGCTGGGCTGGTTGCGTGGGGGGTTGTCAACCTCATGGAGTTTCTCCGTTCCAACGTCGTCTGTCTGCTGTGATTTAATAACAATAATAATAGTCTAGTTTCCTCCACAAGTGAAGTTGTTAAGTTCCGGGCATCTCTTCGAGTTTGAAGAGAATTATAACTAAAATTCTTTGCAAGTGTGTATTAGTTAAACGAACACATCAACCATTCGGACTTGGAGATTACGATGTTCATTTTATTTACTAGTGTGTTTACAGGCTCTTAGGAATGTTACGAAGAACGTATGATTTACGTTTCGTGACGATCCGGCAGTCCGTTTGTGTGTTTATCTCTCTGTCTATCATTCTATCCTTTAGCATTGCGTTGCTTGGCGGAGATCAGCTCTCTCGGAGTGCAGCCTTAGTTATGGGTGTTCTAGGAAAATTGTAGAGATAGTCATAAGTCTATGACACATTAGAGCCAACAAGGGTATAAAGATACTACTCAGGTACGCATTTACTATACCATTTTCAAGTAGTTGCCACATTTACATAATCGAAGTGTATTAAGATGGAAAAGAATTGACGCGAATGAAGATGCAGAAACAGTGTTCAACATGTTTACCGCTGTCAGTAGAGTGCAAGTGACCGTTTACGTTCTGATATCGTAGGTTAACATCTGCTCCATAGTTCAGCTGTGTTTGGATACTTCAGTTCACGATGCTGTCTTTTGATTCAAGTCAGGATAACCGAATTTCCGAGGACGAGATAGACACCGAATATCATATGTTTGGTCCCTATGTCTCCTGCGAAATCGGAGTTTTAGGTCCTCGCTGCTGGCCGCTGCGATGTCTTTGACGGCAGATCAGCGTGCATTTGTTCTAACATATCAGACACGATGTTCACATTCGTAACTTTGTTTTTGCAAATTAATTAATTATTGCTGCCTGGGTCAACATTCGTTTAATAAAGAGCCAAAAAGTAGTGATTTTTAAGGAGCTTAGCATAGAACGCACGAAACGTCATAAAAACAATCTTTCCTTCTTACTTCATGCCAAGTAATATTAAAGCAGAAATCAACACAATATAATTAACACCGTTTAGTGTTTATATATTTGTATTTTTCGTGTCACGCTCTTAACGTAAGAGATAGACGAAAAATAGGCCACATTGCAGATTCTGAATGATCTTGCTTTTAGCTGGAGAGGGTAAGAGAAAATTAGACTATGTTGCAGAAGATGGACAAAGTGGAATCCTTCTCCTTATAGCTGAATACACTTCTTGCTCCCCAACGTTGAAATCTAAACAAATGAAGATACTTACAGCTCCTCCAAGCGCTTTCCTAGAGTCTGGTTTTTATTACTTTCTCCTTACATCGAAACTATATTTGCTTTCAGTTATGGACGTGCAAATTGAGTAGATGATGAAAGAAGCACAGGAAAAACGATTATTTTTCTCGGGGCAGTAGACAAAACTATAATTTTTTCCAACTTGTTTTCTTCTTTTACCTGAGCAGTTTTCTCTTCAACTCAAAAATTTTAATGCACTGAAGGTGTTTCATAAGATAGGCAAGAAAAAAGTCAATTAATCTAATTCAGTGATCCTTTGCTTCTTGCGAATATAAACTCATTTTTTAGCATGCCATCTAAATGGGGGGAGTGAGTGAGCAGCTTAGGAAAATTGAAAGAGAGAAACGGGTCATCACATTATTTTGTCGTCATTTTTGACAGCTCGTATACTCTTGTGTGTACATAATATGCAGAAATCATTTTCTTGTCCATTTTGACAATAGTCTACAGTTAGACATACAAATTCCCTTGACTACTGACAGCTGGACTTTTGGTACTTTACCCAAAATAATATTAGGATAGGCTTAAATAATTAGGTAACAGCTAAGGCTTATGTTAATGTATTCGGTTAGAAAGGTTTTGAAAGGTTTGGTAAAAAACAAGTACGAACTTATCAATAATATAGTCTCCATTGCTGCTTACAACTTTTTCCCAACGTTCAACAATATTTTCAATAATTCGTTGCAAACACTTCCCCTTTTTGACTGGAATATTCATCTTATCCAGGCCTTCAAAGCCATATCAGTATTAAAGACAACTCCACACAGGCCATTTATTGCTGTTTATTTATTATTTTTCGTTTCTAATAACGATTCTGTAAACAAATCATAGCGTGTATCCATGCGTTGAGCAGTGACGAATAAGCCAACCTGCTAAGACTGTTTCACGTTGATTTTGTTGCTATCACTTAAAGCAGGCGGGTACACATGATCCATACATCTGATCCATCCCCATTGAGTGAAAGATGCTTCTGTACCGCAGTGTGGGAGCATTCTATTTTCTCTGCCAGTTCCTTTATCGTTTGACGAATATATTCGTGCAAAAGAAGCGTCAATGTTCCGCATCGACCTCAAGTGGACGACAACAAGCACGGGGTGATTCTTTGAGACCAAAGTTTTCATTTTTGAACTAACTTGACCTACCAATAATGAGCGGTCCACTCAGCTATGGCACACTCTCAATACACAGCGCAAATATCGTGAGCAATTCTTCTGGCCTTAAAATTTTTGTTGAAAGTGAAAAGAAGGATGTAGAAAATGCTCGTTTTTCTCCATGTGACAATCCGGTTAGCGAACTGTAAATAACGAGATACTAAGTAAGAATATTCGAAAATGAGAACAAGAAACTGCAAAAGTTTTCAAAAATAAGTTTGAAAAAATAGATTCCATAATTGAAAATACAATTCATTCCAAAATCTTGAAAAAATGGCAGGAACTTCCTTTTGCAACCCAATAGTTTAGGTTAGAATATGTCAGGTGGCGCGAGGTTCGTTCTGTTTCCTTCATTATGGTCAGAAAAAAACTTCACTATGCGCAAACCAAGAAAATTCAATTCCGAAAACGCTCTTCATTTCTCAATGATAATGTAGGTATCATTTATCTTGACAAATAGTGCGTGTCCCAAATTTTTATTTAAAGCTGCTCAATTCTAGCGTTTTGTGAATTAAATTGTTACTTTTTCTAATATTTTGTAACTATATAATTTAAAAAAATGCGTAATGCCTTTGTTATTTTTCCCTTAGTCATCGAAAGCGAGTCCTGCAAATGAGTTGCAATATTTACTGATAATTTCATTGAAGTATCAAAGTAAAAAGACATTCGAATTAGGAAATAAAGCTATAGAGAAGAAAGTAACTGCTAATAAAGTCAGTTGTAAATAATTAGTCAGCGTCGAATTCACCTAATGGATAAGAGGCAGATCATATCATACATCACTACTATATAATTCTCTGCTTCGTAAATAATTGAAACTGAGACGGGAAGCAAGTGTAAATTGTGGAGGATATGCAAAATATACAGAACGCCTGTTCATGAGCTCATATAAGAAACGTAATGCATTCAAAACTTCCCAAACTTAGCTTATCAGTGTGCTGTGAAGAGTTACTTGTCTCCAATGACGTCACAACCACTACTCGCGCCATCACCCCATCTCCAAAAGTCCTGTTACTTCTCGTGTAGTTTACCCGTTGGTGAGACAATATATATACTTGTATCACTAGAGGACTCACCCGTCAAGATTTATGACTCTGCAGTGATGGTGAACTTTTTATTGTTTTTACACGTTGTATGAATTTTACTGCTAAATGTACTTCATACAGGCGTAATCTTTTAAGAAATCAACGAAAGTTGAGACTGATGACAGTATAACTTGGGTAAAATAAAATTTCCTTGCTGCGTTGCTGGCATGATTGCGACTTTTGTTGTTTAAAATCTTGAACGTCAAGCAGCACCCAGCAAATATAATTTAACCAAAAGAATTTACCGGAAACTCTCAGTAGCGTATCCTGGATGCAACAGTGACCTCATCAGGACAAATTTTTGGGTAGACATAGAAACTGGAAATGTTTTGCCCTCTGCTGAGCGTGCAGTCTCAACTGCCTTGAAGAAATTCAGCTAATGAGAAATAAATGAAATGCATTATTCCCGACGGGATAGAAAACTTCATCGAAGATCAAGCCTTTCATCTCCTTCGATCAAAAGAAAGATATCCAAAAGTACATTACTACTTTTCTTCATGAAGCGGTCTTTGGAAATGTAGTACCTTAACCATAATCTCAGAAAAGTATATTTATATAATAATTGGAGACCTAAATTTCTTGTATACCTCGTCTCCCTATCAGTTAGTAAATTAATTTTCTCCCTTGTATCCTTCAGATAAGAAAGGAGAGATGAACCAACCTACCAAGCAACCAACCAACAATGCGTATTATTAAATAAAAGATTAATTGTATGTATAACTCTCCTCATTTTTGGAAAGTATGAAGCAAATTCTAACTGAATTTTCATGTGAATATGTGATTATTAGAGGCTTCTTGTAAACTTTAGGTTCTCGTTATATGCTTAAAATGAATTCACACATATTGCATCTATCTACTACACAGTTCATTTACAGAAGATAGTTGTCTCAAATTTAGGTGTATTCGTTACCCTCCTAAATTTCCAGGTTTGTGACGTCAAAATTACGTCACGCCACTGTGGAGATATCAAAGATTCCTCGCTGCAACAGTGGCGTGACGCAATTGTGACGTCACAAACCTGAAAATTTAGAGGCTTAGCGCATGCACTTAAAATTGACACAACTATCTTCTGATGAACTGTGTCTACTATATGAGCAAAGGGTTACGTTCTATGACCCATTATTTACGTCCTGATAAATTCGGCGCTCTGTGCTGCACTGAAGCGCAGCTAAAATACAACTGTAATGGCACACTACAACAATCTATACAAAAAACTCTAATAGTTAAAAAGCGATACTGCAGTGTGGTAAAGTGCCTCCCACACAGAACTCGTAAATTGCATTAAGGCGAATTTTCTTGCGTAAAGAGAGTCAGCAGTCACCATAATTGTCCGTCCATTCGCATCAGAGCACAATTCTCATAGCGCATATTATCACAATCAAGTGTGTTAGCTATTAATTTTATTTTTTCTAATTAGTTAAATGTAATTGTAATCCAATAATCCTCGTATGAAGTATGTGAATTAGAAGTCGGCATTACATACATTCATTTTTCTCACTTTTATTTAATAGTATCAAGTGGAGGTATATTTTTAGCCACTTAAGAGGTGCCTTACACACTGCTTCTCGCTAGTGCGCCCTGCGATCTCTCAGCAGTTCAGCCTGAAGTGCTGTAATTTGACACGATTACCAGCGAAACGGTATTCCTTATGCTGCCGTGTTCGATGCAAATGTATCCGAGCCTCAGTGAAATAAAATCGATGATTGCATGTTCCCTTAGAGATACTCATGCATGCAGCGCAAGTTTCTAGGAAGTGTGCTTGAATGGTGGATAGAGTAACACATCGATGTCACGCAGGGTCCCTGTCATACCATCGCTCGGTCAACTTAGTGAGAGGATGAGCCAAGGAGCTTCAATAAGGAGGAGGAAACCATACCGCTAAAGCTTAGGCTTCTCCAGCGAGTCAACCAGATCAAGTATGGCTGTCACGCGTTCACGAATCTCATTGGTGAAAGTGACGAGAGAGCAGTCGACAAACCGATGTATTGATATGCGATTGGTGCATATAGCGACTGGCTGCAGCCATACCCGACTCTTGAGCTTCTCGGGCGAGGCTCCTGGCTCCCTCCTCTATAGTGGCAATAGCTCATAGAGGACCGGGGCGTAAGTTCCGGTGTCTCTTTGGGAATGGGCGTATTGGCTTGTCTACTGCCGCCTATCAAATCTAATCAAGTGAAGCTCCTTAGGATGAGCATCTCAAACGTGATCCGAATATAGAATTAAAGTCGGTAGCGTAGATATAGTGCCATGAACGATGTGCTAGCTGCTCCTTTGGTGATCAGGTTGAGCGTGCGCGATTGCATAGAGTGGCCTCGACGATACAAGCATCTCTCTCATATTGCTGTTAACCTCTTATCAATTCGTTTAATGTACGATATGTCCAAAGAAAATAAAGGTTTTGATGTTTCACCTCTCTTTGCACACTATGCCCTCACAGAACTACTGGTCAACAAACAATATGCGGTGGAACTCCGGGTTACGGTATTAATTCGTTCCTGGATTAGCACCGCAAACCGAAAATACCACAAATCGGGACAACCGCAAATCGGGGTTCGACTGTGGTGCTAAGAAATGTTACACAAACTCTTAATAACCGCTAAGTCCCTGTGCCGAGTACGCCCAATCGCTCTCTATGATGCCAGGCTGGTGTTCACTATCTCACTTCTGACTCTAAATTTCTGAAATAAAGAAAACTGAAAGTACATATTTTTTTTGTTTCCCGAGGCAACTGGGAAAATTTTTTCATTCCTTGTTAGAGTGATTGCCTCGTGCAGTTAAAACACTTCAACTGAATATCGCATACACCGTGAAAGCTTTGAGAAATTGCTTTGATCAAATTTTAAATCGACAGCATTCATTCGCCCGCAATTGCGCTGTGTTTGCGTTTGGCAGATGAACGAGAAGTGTTTCAAAATATGGCGTACGAAGGAAATTTTCTTCGTTTCACTTCCTCACTTTGTAGTCTTTGTGTCTTTATTTAGGAATTAGTTCTGTAGTTCTGCGTTTTTTCTTTTTTTTTTTTACATTTCACTTCTAAATCGTCAACATTTTTCTAATGCAGCAGCATTAACTATGTTTCTAATATCTCACGTTGACACATGCGGAGTAATTTTATGGCTCTACGTGAAGTTCATGCTTATGTGAGTATTCAATCGAAACATTTCTCAGAAATTTCTGTATCTCTTATTAATTTGCGTATGATTATTCACGACCTAGGTTCGTACCCTAGCAATCTTCACATCATTTTTAGCATTTCGTAGGTATATTGACAACCAGCTTTTGCGTACAATAAATCCTTCGAGTCAAGTCATCTTTTCGCTTTTGAAATTTTAAATGCATATTTAGGTCGAATTACTATTCAACGAAACTGTTTTATTTACACTTTGAGTCGTCTTGCTCTTATTACAAAACTACCGGTATCCAAATTTATGATTGTACCGTATGGCTCTTGGCTTCTGTTTTTTTACACTCCTTAAATATATCTCTAGCAAAACGTACAGTGGAAATTTAATGTACAAGCTACTTTTAGTACAACTTTTACTTCTTAAGCTACTTACTACTACTTACATGATCATATACAGTTTCTTAGTTGCATCAAATAATGATGAAGAGATATAAATAAGAAATTATTTCATTTAAACATTTTGTGGTATGTCTTGTTTAATTACTGTACTTAATGTCGACAGGCTCTTCCTCTCAATATAGAACAATATATTTGACAATATGCCTCAGCATCCGGATCAAATATGTCCATCTCTTTAATAATAGAGTAATAGGGACGCACCTATCACGTATCTATCACCTTTGAGTGATAGATTAGCTTTAATTATGACTACTATGAGTTATATTAGGATAATCATTTTTAACCGTGCCTAGATTCCTAATCCATTGAATGTTATAAGGATTACAAATGAGGTATTGTAAAACCTTGAACTTGTTTATGGTATCATAAGAGAAATTACTTTAACTGTCAGTTATGTTTTAGCACTACTGTATTACGATTGTTTGTAGACTTAGGGTAACTTTTAGCGTAACTCCCGTTTAATTGGCTGTTATTGCATAGAACGTTAAGAATGAGAGTGTATCGCCGTATTTGTCCATAATTATGCTACTGATAGTATCTCCCACAATCCAACTATATTAGAGATAACGTTCGTAATGGATTACTTCTAGTTACAAATTTCATATTATAACATTTGTCTCATAAGCGTGTTGCTTGGAGTAGGCATGTTCTCCATTGTACTACGGATGCTAAGTATAAATAAATGAACGGAAGAACAGGTGTGTCAAGAACGTCGACGTTTGCTGTTGCTTCAAACTAGTTTCCGCATTCGCGAACAAACCCACAACCGAGGAAAAAAATGGGGTTTCTATATTCTAGCAGCACTCCTTGACTCTCCAGGGTATAGTTCCACAGACTCGTATAGGATGCTCAGTCCGTGTCATATCAATTTGAAAGTAGCTGCCTGACCTTGTACGGTCAGTCTTTTGGGATTCCTGCATCACTTTTTAACCGCCGGGGTTTCAACGAATGAGTTTCAATCTCACTATGAATGGGTTCGCTTGCCCTAGCATTTATATTAGGGAAGGTGCCGTTGACTGCTTGGGGCGATTAGAGGCAATTTTCATAATGCAGTATGGACAAGGCCCCTCAACATAGTACACTATGTTAACTACTAGCTCTTCGGATAATAAAATCAATAGGCCATCAGCTAAAAATGAATATTACCTCCACGCGTCCGAGTAACGACGGCATTCAATTCTGCTAGGCACAAACTGCATACGAGGGTCTTGACGCATCAGTATGCGTAAGAAAGACTTCCAGGGACCTTGTGGAGCAGTTCCTGCATTGGGCGAAACTCATTTGTCTAGTGGTTTATCTTTACACAGGACTTCAATTTCAGTCAGTCAGTATTTTCTTCGGTGTCCATTGTAACACAAAGCTGCACGCAATTGGTTTACTGCCAGTGCTTGTAGACTCGTACTTATAATTATCGTGCAGGGTGACCCACCCTCAAATTCCAATACCCTCACTAAGTGGCCCTTGACCAACCAAATGAGATGGCCTCTTTTTCCCTCAGTGACGTCTTGCTGTCGTCCCATTTTTACGGAGTCGTCTCCAAGACTCTACCTTCCAGCTTATTTTATTACCTTCACCAGGTAGGTTATGTTTTTGTCGGCGTTTGTCTGTTACTCCGTCTGTCAGTCACCACGATAACTCAAGAAGTTATGTACCGATGTTGACGAAATTTACAGGGATTGTTAGGCATGGTAGGAGGAATAGAAGATTAACTTTTTGTGAAGATTCTTTTGACCTTTTGTTTGCTGGTTTGCTGTCTCTTTTTTTCTCGGTAACATAATTCAAAAACTTTTGAAATGATCTTGATAAAATTTGCACGCATTGTTAGGAATGCTACAAAGAGCAAATGACCAAATTTTTGTGGTGATCTGTTTGTCCATTTGTTTGTTTGTGTCTATGTTCGATCTTGTATTTTTCAGCATCATAGTGCAAAATGCTGTGGACGAATCTTTATGAAGTTTGCAGGAATTGTTAGGAACGTTTACAGAAACAAATTACCAAATTTTGGTGATGATCGGTTCATCCGGTTGTGTGTTTGACTGATGTTTGTGATAAACTATGTCAGAATATAACTCAAGATTTAAAGTCGGATGTATATGTATGAAATTTGTAAGAATTTGCTAGAAATGTTAAACGGCACAAATGACCAAATGTTTGTGGTGATTGGTTCCTCTTTTTATGCGTTTGACTGTATATTTTTCTTAGTGTTTGACAGAATCAACCGAATAAGTTTTAGAATGCATTTTTTAATAAAATTAGCCTATAGATATTGTTATTAATGTAAAGAGGAACAAACAACCAAAATTTTGTGATTATAGAAAGTAAGTCCTGGTTTCATGACCAGTTTGCTGTTTTCGTTAACACTGCATTGTTTAGCGAAGGTAAATACGATCTTTCTGAGTGTTCTAGTTCTCCTTTCTCCTTTATTGTGTTCTCGATGCATGGAAAATGATTAGAAAGTACAGTGAGTATGACAATGATACTAAAATTGGGGCAGTCACATTCGAGACTATGCAATTGAGAACATGCCTCTAAAAAGTGATATGTTCACTTGTGAGGCACCTAGCCTTAAGTCATACAAGTCATATTAATACATATTATAATCTACCCCAATTAATCGGAGAGCTACTTTCACATAGTTTGATACTTCTTACAATGTTCTTTGCCCTCAGCTTGCTTAGCCAAAACAATGGGAAACGCTTAACTTCAACTGTCATTCTGTTAATAATAAGACTACTAATAAAACTAATGGTGATCGTTTCAAATGATAAATTGTTAAAATTAGAACATAATCGCAAATCTGACACCCC
>LQNS02000225.1:233130-250517 GCA_001587735.2 Parhyale hawaiensis
TGCTTGTTTGGAAACTTTATTTATACTTCTGGAACAGCCGGTATCATAGTTACACCTTCCTATGATAACCTCTCTAAATTTCGCAAGATTTTAATAACTAAATTTACGAACTTCGATCCTCCCACCTGATGAGCTGGAGAACAGCGAAACGCGCGTCGTGGGTACCAAATTTCTTCAACTGCTTCTACAATCGTCATATATATATTTATATATATATTTATTTATAAACACACGAAGGCTATTCTTAGTATTAGATAACCAGACTTCAATGAAGTTTCATGAAGCGTGCTGGTCAAAAACTGAAAAAGTCTTCAGAAAGCTTTTTGTAATTATGCTCAGTTTTTTAGCTAATTAGGAGTAATTTTGATGCCCTGGATATGAAAATGACACCAAGTTCTCTGTATCAGGTCAGGATTATGTGCTAAGCCAATCATAAAAAAAACTATCTCTTACAAGATCTATAACGTTTCTGTACATTAATGGTTGATGGCAAACATAGTAAGCAAGCTTTATGAAATTTATGACTGGATTACTGTCATGAACAACATTGTATTTGTCGCAGATGTAACAAAGTACAACGGGTGTATTCTGGAAAGACCTCTCCGAAGCCAGATCATTCAGCTGAGAAAACATAGACCTGTTATGAGTCATTAAGTGACGCGTATGACCTCAATATCACGCGCACTACGCTAGCTATCGCCAAAATTACATAGAGCGAAAATCCTCATACCAGTGCTTATACGGAAACGTAAAGTCATGAGGTGATAGATATCAGAAAATACCTGATTATGGGAAACCAGTGTGATATTTGGAATCAGGACATCGATATTACTCAATACAGTTGAAAATGTTTAGACCTTATTTTCGTTCTTGGCCAGTGAGTTATCGACTATACCAGAAGATCGGGTCTTTTTTATGATCAGCTGAGGACAAAAACCTAACCTGATACAGAGAAGCGGATATCATTTTCGGATGCGGCGTATCGAATTTACCCAATATCAGTTGGAAAGCCTGAAACTATATACAAAAGGTTTTTTGTTGACCAGTGTTATAATTGTTCTAGTGGTTCTTGCAGCATATGATGCGTAACTTGCAATACCATTGCTAAATAATCATCGATTAGTCTAGGTTATTTTCACGTAGCAGCATTACCGTTTAGGCAACGAGGTCGCTAAAGATATGCTGTGGTGCAGAAAACTCAAGTAAGCTGAAACGTGTCATCTAATGCATTACACAGTTTAGAAAAACTCCAAAAACAAAAATTTTCACTGGGCTTCCATGCATTAATAATTTTTGAATGATTCTTTGACAAATACAAAAAATAAAGTTCTACATAGCATAAAAACTGAAAACTAATTAAAATCATAGTTAACTATTATTTATCATATATTAAAAACTTATAGAAGGTGGGCTCAGCACCAGTATTGGCACCGGCAAAAGAAGTAAAATCGGCACACTCCTACTAAGGACGGTCGAATGTAAACCACTTGGCATTACAGTACATCGATCAAAAATGAAGAAAGCTTTTTTTTATAGTATTTCACGCTGCTACTTTATAAAAATCATTATGGTATGAGTGCGCGCCAGTGTTAGCATAATCTTTTCATTAGAAAAAAAATAAAGCAAATGAAAAACTATCTTGATAAAATTAAAAGAAATGACCAAAGTAGTTCATACTTTCATAAATGGCTAAAAAATACAGTTTAGGAGCTACAAAAGTATCAAGTTAAAGTCCACCCAACAGAACTGTTCGTCCGTAGTTTTGCTCGCAGTGCCGTACAGCACCTAGTGCCAAATCTACAATATACAATTGTATGCTCAGCTTGATACTAAGATGAGCAGCACATACAGACATCGTTCACGCCACTGTGTCTCTGCTACCGACGATAGTGTGTCACACTCAACGCAACTCCAACTTTTTCCAATATATCGATATATATTAGCTTATTTGGTCTGTGCAGATCAGTCGACACTATGTATTATTCACGTATAGTCGGATCTCTTTCTGCAAGGCTGAAATTTCAAATGGGAGACTTTCATAAAGATTAGCCTATAGTAGGTAGCTAGCTAGTGAGGTTTTTTTAACTGAAGCTGATTCTTATATATAAGGTGAGTTATTTCTGATGGTATTTCTGGTGGTATTTACCGCGTTCGCAATGACAGTATCTGAGGCTATTACTTTTCTGTATCTATGCTTGAAAGCCGGCCGGTGCTTCCTCATTATGAAATTTTAACGACATGCCTAGTACTTACTAGATCCAGCCTAAAATTCTAAACATTTTTGGCCCTTCTTTATAATTACTATATTAGGTCAAGTCGTTGACTCGTTATTAAGAAACGCACGGTGCAGTTTTCTGTCAGAATGTAAAATCTTGGGCGCGAGCCGAGATTTACTAGGTATACTGCTACCAGTGGAAGATCGTGACGTCACCGCGAGCGTGTTATCATTTATCACTAAAGCATTGCAGGTAATTACTAGCGTATTAACAAGATTTTGTAACCGCATACATCTTACCACTCTTCTCTCTATTTAAATACGATTGCTGACAGAAAGCTGCTCGTGTTAACTGCACGAGAATCCCACCTAAGCTGCGTGTATAACATTATCAGTTTCCCTGCTTTACTCCAGGCTCGGTTACTGGCCGACTTTTGGCCAGAATGAGCTTCCAAGTTCCACAGCAGGACGAGTCATATATGATGACTCGAGCACGGATTTATTGAGCTTAAAATATTGCAGTTATAGGTTCTAAAAATTACTCTCATTGCACTTGAAAATTGCTCTTATTGTATCTAAAAATTGCTCTTATTGCACCTAAGCAATATTGCATATGTGATCTGGGACATGAATGATACAGTAATGTGCTAAAGACGGACAATGTTCGATGACGAGTAGCAAGTTATTATTTAAAAAATAGTCTATGCCTTTATCAAGGCAGTTTGAACATGCCAAAGTCCTCTACAGCGTTGCCAATTTTAGGGGCATTGTTACAACATGACAATTCATGTTTTCAAAATATATCATTGCCTTTCAGCGCTTCAAGTAAATTAAATCCCTCTCAAAAACACTGGCATTTCTACGTTTCCCTAATAACCTCAAGTGTTTCTGCTACCCTCTCTACTTTTTGTCATAGTCATAATCCATGCATTCTCGTTGTTGCAATACTATGCTGTGTTCGTACGAAACAACCCTCACCCCTGCTAAAAGCATTAACTCTTCAGTCAGTCACGACTCGTTTATTTACCCAGAAAGCAGATTGGAAAGTTAACTCGTAAATTGAGCGACTCACGAGCAGATGATGCCACCTCGTGTCGAGTAAGTTGGGTGATCCACTGCAGCACCTGCCGCTCGCTGCTGAACGCCTCCCCACACACCACACTCGACGTCTTGAGATCGATCGCTGCCAGCGTTGTACTTCGGGAGCGACAGCCCCAGGACCTTGCGGCTGACCGTGCTAAGCTCGAATTCCTAAATCAGAAAAAGGAAGTTACCTCTGCTTCGTTCTTAAAGAAAGGATGAATATTTATTAGGAATCCGTAAGACTTTTAGCAACAATGTTAGTGTATTTACTGTTAATTAGCCAATTATTATCATTACCGAGGGAAATTTCCGTCAATATCGTGGGAAATTTTCAGAAGCCAGCCCCACGTTGTTAATAGTTCCACTGGCCACAGTGGCAATGATTATCAACTCAAGTGAGTTTAAAATGTTAAGGTCAAACTTCGTTCCATATTTTTCTGTCTTTCTCTCTCCTCCTCACCACTATACTAGATTAGGTCTTGGATACCGCATAAGCCAAAGCGTCTGTTCTCAGGGGGGAGACGACTACAAAACGTATTATTTTAAGCTCATCTCAGCTATGGCCATCACATTTCAGCCACGTGTAGACACTAATCAATCAACGTTCTTATTTTCAACATAGAATGTCTTGATTTGTGGTATTCCTAAGTGGAATTAATGTTTATATTGGCAATTTTTTCTAATTACCCTATAATCCTTTAAAGCTCCGAGGGCCATTTATTTACCTTAAAAATATTTCGATTCCTATAAAATTTGAGTTCACACTAGGTCGGTTAATAGTGAAAACGATTTCAGATGAATTGAGGAAAACAGATGGTGGAAGATCAGTTACGTTGTTATCTACATTCCTGATCTTCCACTATCTTTCTTCTTGAATTCACCTGGAATCTTTTTAATCATTTATATCTACACGTTTCGCAACACGCTTACGAAGTTTTAGAAGCTTTATCTTTGTTAGGAGTACCAGAAAAGACCTATCGATAGATTAGCAGCATGGAAATAGCAAGCAGCTCTTACTGTGGCATCCAGGAAAACATGAGTTCCTCAGAAGTCAGCAGGGTGGCGGCACGGCCAACAATTCTGTAAAGTTCTCGACTGGAAAGAGTTTCTTGGCCTGAAGATTTGCCGGCAGTTTGGCTAACTTTATCCGACAGCGGTGCGTCCCTTTCGCAAGAAGAAACTGACGATACAGAAATTTTACATGTTCCTGCTGGTGCATGTGGTTTATCTTGAGTTCTAGTTTCAATCTGCTTCTGTAGAGAAGCTGTTGTTTTTGGAAAATAGGAACTTCCATCTACAGCTGGAAGTTTTGGGGCATTTGCTTCCAATTTGTAAGTCCTTGGTCGCGACGAATCTGGAATACTCCAGGATTTGCTGACTTCTTGTTGGACCGACAGTGACGCGTCACCACCTTCAGTTGAACATTTTTCTGGTTGACTGTGGAAGTCTTGGTGTTCTTGACTCGTATCTTTACGTTCTGTTTGGTCCGTTACGGTAGTCTCCGCACGTTTTGGGGAAGATGGGCTCTTTTTCAACACTTTTCGAACGTTATCAGCGAACCCCAATACCGTTGTCTCATTTTTGTGAGTAAAATCAGAATGAGGTATCGGTGCATCAGCTACACCATCAGGAAGAATGAGTATCACAAGATGAGCTCTGCCCTGTCGGTGGTTGTACGTCTTTAGCGCAGCACTCAGGAAGTTGAACACTTGATGGGGGTGCAATTTACTCTGTCAAAGGAAAAATTATCGTTAGCAACCAATATGGCAAGCCCTGCAGTTCTGCTGGCTTATTTGCACACGAGGTGAATCTCAGCGTTTTGAATTATGTGACTAACGCGAGATATACTGAGTGACATGTTTTCAATGACGGTCACGGAGTCCAAACTCTTGAGTGAATTTTTTCTTCGCTAGATACAACATAACCTAGCCAATGATCATTTGCTGTTGCCGATACATATTATGTTTATGGATTTTCTTTAGTGTTAGTCAGCCTGTGAACTGATGGATTGCGTGCATAACGCCCCCTGGACCTCGTCCGAAGTATCATCAAGTTAGAGCTTACCAACCAATTAACTGAGAGTGACATTCTCTGTGATTTAGAATAGCGAGAAGTGCAGCGAAATGAGCATAAAATATTACTAATAATCAGTACCAAGTGGATTTGCTGCAGATGTATAAAGAGCATTACACAGCAGAAGTTACAACAGCCACTAAAAACAGGCTTGCTATATAGCTCAGAAACCACTTCCTACACGAATACAACTTAGTACTGGTGGCCCTTTCCACCCACTATTATGACCTGTCCACACATCAGTCTCTTGCAGACGTTCGCATTTCAAAATATCCGAATATTTTGTTATGTCCTAACAAACGCAAATGTTTCTGTGTGCACTAAAAGAATTGCTAAAAGTTAGTCATCGAATAAGTTTGCTTAGCAGGCATCTCTCGTAAAATTTCGAGTGTCTTTGCAAACTTAGAATTAATTAACTTCAACTCAGGAAGCTGCGCACTTATCTGTTGTCTAACCAGGAACAGCAAAGCATTCTAATGCTGTGAAATGCGAGTGATTAACGTACGGTAAAAGATTATCTAACGTGTGCACTGGCCTTTAGGAGTAGTTCAATTCATGACAAGAAGTTCGATTTGCAATACCTAGTTAACATTGCTATCACATATTCAAATATTTGCTATCATCCGCAGAAGCTCTGAGTGCGGCCTAGCCACGGGTCTCTCCCCCCTATGCATAGCCGCCAGTTACCCTCGTCCATCCCGTAACATCCGTGAGAATGATAAAAATACGTGAGATTCATCTTTTGTACGGCAGCCTTATATGCTCTCACCAAATTACCCCAAAAAAATAACTCCAGGTTTCTGATCAGACATTTAGATGATACAGTATATGGTGACTGATGCAGTAAAAACAATTTTTGGTTACGGTATCAAGTATCAAAATTTTATCACGTTAGCTGGCTATTCTGTACGGATAAATTATTCTTCTACAGACTGACGTACAGAATGACCCCTAAAACTGTGGGTTCGACTTGTAATATGTAAACATCATCTTGAGCAATATTCTATTAACATGTCCACATTTCCTTTAGTAAGCTGCACATGGCATGAAAACTGTATACGTATTAAATGTTAACTGACTCTAAAAGTTTTCCTTAATACGGATCTTAAAAAATTGTTAAACTTTAGGATAATTAAATTGATTCAATAACTTTACCGGGCTGTACGGTGATTCTATTGGGGGAAAGTGCTTCCAATCCTAACTTAGCGTACAGATGAAGAAACTCCTGCATTGTTGTTAGCTGAAACGAATAAGCTTATATTAGTATAATCTAATTTTCTATGGGCACAGTTTTATGAAGTTGTATTTTTGCTGCTTGTAGTTAATGAAAGGGCACTTTATACGCCGATGATTATTCGAAACTAAACTTTCGGCATTCGTACTTGAATTTAAAATATCTCTAGTTATGTCTATCAAACTTCAGTCAAACCTCTATACGTAATTTACAGTGCGCATTGCTTTAAGAAGCTAAATCAACAGCGTGCATTGTTTTTATAATATGACAATTTTATGCTTAATGGCATATGAAACTTATTTTAATGCGCGTAAATTATGAAGCTAAATTTCTATGGGTATAATTTTAATCCACGGATCCTATATCACGACTCAATCACTTACCAGCACTGGTATTGTAGCGATCCGTAAGCGATCCGGCAAGTTTGCAGCGTTTTCACTGTTTTCTGTCACAATAACTCGTGACTGAAATGGGTCTTTCTTGGACACAATGACGCATCCTTGCTGGACTGCCGCCGCACCCCCACCGCACCTGACGATATATCACAATTCGACTTGCATCAGCGGGGCAAAAGCTCTCGCTAGTTCACGTACAATCTAAAATTCAGCAACATACAGAGAAAGGAACTATCCAAAACACATTTGTTAATCAGCGTATTTCATTAAATATTTGTGTTTCTTAAATAACAAATATAATGTCTTCTAAGGATTAAAATATGACGTTTCGGGATTATTAATCTCACATCATCAGACTACTAAAAGATAAGGAATGTATTCGGAAGTCATTTACTCCAAATATAGAGTGGAGCGTAGGTGCTGTCGCGAAGGAATTTAAAACGTAAATGAACAAAGCTACTGAGAGGGGCCGGGTGTCGGTGCCTGTACAGTCTGCGGATGTGGAACTAATCGTGGATTGTGGGAAAAGGTACAGTTGAGGTTATAATGATAAGGCTGGGTCTTGTTCTATGAATGTTGAGGAGCTCCAATGTTGTGAGCTCGATTGGGTTGGATACTTGACTGCCTGCTAATATAAACTGATTTTTTCCTACTTTTCATTTTGAAAAAGGAGGAGTGTTCTATTCAAATTAATTGAAACAGAGAGCAATCATCTCTTATGACAATTGTGTTCTCCGTTATGGCTTATTTTTCCGAAATACCTATATAATAAACGAAAGTATAATCAATCAAGAAAGGTCATCTCAAATTCCCCGCTGTCATTTTTGACATCACGGACACTCCAGTCATATAAGGGCTTTTCCGATTGGGCTTGACGTATTCGAAACTTCAAACAGATGCGCTGGCTTCGACTCGCTGAATTGAGTTTTAGGCATTGACCCTTAATTAGCTACTCTTGAGATATCCAGAAACTCAATCTTGGTCCGTAACAAGGAGTTTTCAGCATGCTCATCGTATTCGGGTTACTGATAACACTTGTAATTTGATTCAAAGTGGCAATGCCAAAGCTTCGGTCTGAAGTTTCGGGTAAGTCAACTTTCGAAGGCTTAATATGAGCGCACAATCGAACATTCTTTAATATTCACTGTGCTAGTGCCTCTTGACATTACAGGGCGTAGCCAAGTTACAATTTGTGAGCACAAACCGAGCAGTTATTAACTGCTGCACTCTAAACAATTTTTTAAATGAGATCGCAATGTCTAAGGAAGTAAAAGGACATCACAAAGAAAGGGAGTTACATGAACAAGAACCGTTGTTAGGGCGGCTCTCATCTCTGAACCTTGGCAATGAAAACTATCCTATTTCCGAAGGTGTTGGCCGCCTCTGGCCGTTTTATCCACTTGTTACCCATGTGGCACGTGGAGCAGCTTGTTGCTCGTGTTTTAATGAGCGAAATATATCTTACGTGTGACTATATTTTCCAAAAGAAATTCTACTTCCATGTCGTTCGCTTACTTAGGCGTACCGTAATCCGAAAGACAGTGTTTTCCCAATTCCCACTTTTTTCCAGTGTGTGTCCAGTGTGGGTTTTGCACACCATTAGACGTTCTGCGCGCCTCTTCTTTCTTCTTCTTCTAGCTCGGCCTTTAAAGCGTAAAGGTTTCGTTCCAACTTCTTTTCCTTCCTATCTCGAACTCCTACTGATCTTTCCTCCATCTGTTCCTCCTTTTTTTCTACTCGCTGTTCCCAAGCGCGCTAATCCTGTGTAGGAACACCCTCGCGCATCGGTATCGTTAAACAGTATATCCCTTATTTCTTTGTGATACCGCCTTTGTTGTGGAAACAGGGATCTGGACTTTTGAATGTAATAATAAAAGTTCTTTATTCTCTTTGAGCTGCAGCGTACCCTGTAGGTGAGGGGGCTTGCATTGTGCACATAGTACAAAATGATTTTTCAAGGAAGAACCGCGCCCTGAGAAAACCTGTACGTGCGTTATGACGATCTTATAGTTGGGCCTGTAAGGCAATTTTCCTAGTGCTTTGGTTCCCTTCCCCTTTGCTCAATATCGTTGCTGCTTCGCACTATTCTGCCCTTTCTTTTCCAACTTTCCTTGTAGAAATGCAGCTCTGTTTAGCTTGAGTTTCTCGCTGTAAGTGTTTCTGCGCGAGATCCCAAGGTCTTGTCTGAATGGCAGACTGTGCCTAAATTTTAAAATGGTTGAAGCCCATTGTAATAAATTTGAACAGTTAAATCTCTAATACAGGCAAATCAGCTACGTTTTCAATTCTTTTGTAATAGAGATATTTCTTTCTTTCAGAAGATATATCATGAGACCTGTGACCCTTCAATAATTTAAAACTATTTGATCATGTACTCGTAATTTTGTACATGCGTTCAATTATCGGTTTTAACTGTAGAATTAGTGGAGAAGTGTTACTGAACGGAAGCATCAAATTATTGCCTTTTTTCAACCTCATTCCTAGCCATTCGCAAGGGCTCACAGAACCCTTCAACCGTTTATTGAAAAAGTTGCCCTATAAGCTTATCTTGTTGCATAGCTATTGCATCAAGTAAAGTACAAAAATAATGGACTATTGTGAAAAAGCCACGGGTCCCGCAATAGCTTTTACAATGTATCAGATTCACAGATGAAAAAAGTAGAGTTGTGTAAGATTATCTAAGGCTAAATTACCTGCAAACTATGAGGATCAGAGCTTGCAAATGGCGTGTAAATATGGATGAAGAACAATGGGAGAAGTTCTACGAAAAGTGACAAACTAGTAATTTTTGGCTGTAACTACAGGACTTTTTCAAGACACAGAACGAATCCTTTGCTGGCGAAACTATTCCGATAGACACAGTTGAAATCATGATACAAAATGGCCGAAGATGCACAATATTAGTCAAGAACTATTTCCTAAAGGTGTCATACACATCTTTTTAGAATACTGAAGAATAATGGGAACTAGAAATAAATACTTCAAATGTTGGCATGACATAAAATTTACATTCAATATTCGGCAACCATACCCAGTGAGACTGACAGCATTACGCAAGGACTATGCTCAAAACTCTGTTGTATTTCAGTACATCATCTTTTGAAGTACAAAAGGAATGGATTTATTACCAAGAAGTTTTCATGCCTTCATAACTATGAACCTGTGCTCCTTTAGGTTAGCCTGCTCGAACCTCTGCAGTTGCATTGTCGTAGGTCAAGTTAGATGAGATGCGTTAGGTTAGATGAGGTGCGTTAGGTTAAACGACACTCTCCAGGATAACTATCGTGTTTTGGAATAGACGGCGTGCGTTAAGTTAACTACTTGTATTATGGTAGACGGACTGCGTTAAACTTGACGGGGTGGGTTGGGTTAGAAAAGCTGTACTAGGTCAAACTAAGGTAAGCTACGTTTTTAAAAAATAAAAACATTACCGTAGAATTTCAACGGGTCCCACTGGTTTATATCAGCTTGCTTTCATAAGTTCATTTCAGATTACTCATTGAATCATTCTTACTACATTTTTATATCTATGCTATATATTTAAAAAGTGTATTTCCTAAGCATTTTTCATTGTTTCTAACGTTATGAACACCAGGAATTTGAGCATTGGCAAGGAGAAATCACACTTCATTAGCATATACGACATACAATGTTTTGAGACGTGTATTGAACGCTTATATTCTACTTTGTGAACAATAATATTATAGTTTACTACAAGTCAAATGGTACACAAAAAGCAACTGACTGTGTAGAGCGATGTCGCATTGCTTCCTTGACGCAAGCAATTCTTGCAGCATGAAAATTTTCGCCATTTCATGTCGTCTCTGAGTCATCAGTGTACTCCTTAATAGCTAAGTTCTGAGTGTGTGATTCGCAGTAGTAATGTGAGTGGTGACCGGACATATGCGCACACGACATATGCTCACAGTTACAAAAGCGCACACGGCAGCTGCGCACATTGACAAAACCGCACACGACGAATCGACGAATACGCACAAGACAAATACGCACCTACTATTTTATCGTTGTACTGCTTCTTAGATAGCACTGCCCTGCGAATTGAAAGACTACGAAAACAAAGAAGTTCTAGAATCTTCTCCAGAGATTCTAGAACTATTACCCTTCGTGAGATGTCGTGTAGTCGGCTGTGGGGAATTGAATAGGCCAAAAACAAACATACATTCTAAATATATGTACCTATTGTGTTGCTGATTCTGTCAATTAGTGTATTCGATTGAAGTGTTTGACTACTGTACTTCGTCGATTGGTTAGCCATGCAAATTGTTTGAATTCCAGGTTGGAAGATTTTTAAACAGTGTGAATGATAACAGAGATAAATTGCCTCAGGAGCGTACAAAGTATTATATGGTTTTACTTTTTTGGAAAATAGTCTGAGAAACATATACGTGAACTTCCATATATACTTTGCCAACACCGCGCTAAAATAGATTTTGGACTCATTCTCAGGGATGAGTTCACTATAACCTCATTGTTCAAGTTTAAGCTTGTTCTTACAAGCCTTTAATCCCTATAGTTGTAGAGTTGTTGAGCACGCTGGAAAGAGCATTCTTACTAAGTCCCTCTTAGCTCATCAATCTCAATCTGCTGTTCGCATCCACACTGAATCTTGCAATGTCTCTGTAATGCTGAATGATATGAAAGTGTTGGGGGAGTGCATCTGACCAAGTTACCCTGCGCATTTCAAAGTCATTATGCATTCTTTAGTAGAAACCTCAGTTAAACGACAGTCAAGCAGCATTCCCGCTGAATATCGTAAAACGAATGTATGTTCATTTAACAGTACGGTTCCCTTATGTCGTAACATATTTTATTTTTTTTTTTTTTGTCATTATTTTCGTGTCGTGATTCTCTGGTAACTCGTAGATAGGTTTTGATTATTGAATGTTTGTATGTTACACACACATAATACTGACCAGCTTTGGTTTGAGAACTAGGTTTTATTAATAAACCAGGGACAAAGCCTAATAACAAGCAGCGATTACATAACTGCTTGTATATTTCGGGGTGGATTGTTTTCTATAGTTCTTTTGTTTTCGTATCGCCTATTAGTTAGGCTTGTTTTTACTTTTTTTGTGCCGTGAGGAGGAGTTGCCTTCCTCATCAAGTAATTTCTTTCCTTTCCTACCGGTAGAAACAGTATATAAAGATTATCCTTACTTGTGCTAGAAAGTGCTGCTAAGCGACTTCTCTAAATGAATTCAGCCTGAAGATAGGTGGCGAAACGTAACTAAAGATAATGAAAGTTCTGAAAGTTAACTAAAAGCTAGACACTACTAAAATGAATAACAGGAAATCCTATTTAAGCAGTCAATAGTAGGTGCGCGTTTGCATGTGTGCGCATATGTCGTGTGCGGTTTTGTTAATGTGCGTTTATGTCAGTGTGCGCTTTCGACGTGTGCGCTTTTGTAATTGTGGGCATTAGTCGTGTGCGCTTATGTCATGGAACCATGTGAGCGATTTAGGGTAGTGGCCCTTTTATTGTTTCCTACTCAGTTGACAGGTGTACTATTTTCCCCGTTTGCGTTTTACCAATGCTCTAATTGCTTTAAACAATCACCACAAATTTAAACATATTGCACCCGTTTAAACCAAATCTGTATAACAGTTAACCATTTCGCAAAACTACTTAAACAGCTACGGTGTGCAAAACGTTTAGACTGTTCGGTCTGAAATTGGGGACTTCTGACCGTCCGTTGTGAGCTGCAGGCCTAACACGCATGTATGACCTAAACTTTAATTCATATGCCTCTCAGACTTAAATAGTTATACATTTAAACTGTAAACTGTTTGGTTTTGCACACCGTAACTGTTTAAGTAGTTTTGCAAAATGGTAAACTGTTATACAGGTTTGGTTCCAACGGGTGCAATATGTTTAAATTTGTGGTGATTGTTTAAACAAATTAGAGCATTTTAAAACACAGACGGGAAAACAGTACCTTTAGCTCGACTGTAACGGGATGTTTCACAGGTCATTGCTTGACAGTGTCAATAAATAGTGTTTTGTACCTAACATATACTAAGCATCTTAATTTACAAACACCACCTTGCACATCCAAATGTTTCATGTACGAATTTAAAGTAATTATCGGGCTTACCTCATCAAGCAGTGACTTGTAAGGTTGTAGAAATTGTGTAAAATTTTATAGGAATTTGCTGCACGATGCGCCGGTGCGGGTATCGGATCTGCCCGCGAGTTCACTTTCAACATGACCATCTACATTTAGGGTTCAATGCAATATGTCAGACCAACAGCCTCACCAGTGTTTCATCAGTGAAGAGGTGGTGATGGCGAGGCCAAGGACTGCGTTGAGCCTGAACGCTTGGGCAGCTTTCACATAGTTGACTGCCTCTGTAAAAAGATGGAAAAATTTCAAAGGGAATGTAAAGTTTGAAAATGCCAAATGCAAGATGCTTCAATAAATTGCTGTCTCTTTTCGTTATTTTTCTAGGGTAAGTTTTGTTATGCACAAGTAATCGGTAGTTTTCATTTGTACCATCCGGTTTAGATATAACACTGGTCTTGTAAGTCAATGGAGTTCAAAACGTTCTCGCATGAGCACTCTTCTGGACAATGCTGACAAGTTTCCCATTGTTAAGAAACTGCTCTTAAAGAACCTTACACGATTTTCGAAAATAAAGATATTGTCTGCATGAGAGCTGCACTGTTAACGCTACTCGTATGTTCCATTTATATTCCTTTAGTGAATAATATTATTAAGATGCATGTATGTATTTTTTAACAACTTTCTGCAGCATTTTAGTCGCAATCACAATGGCTGGCCTAGAAGCTCCAGCAGTACGTAGAGGCTAGGATATTTCTTTAAATTCGGAAGAAACTGGAAGTCTCTTAATGGTCGCCACAACGCATTCCAGCGCCGACTACTTCATATGAGGACCAAAAGGCTTTCATGCGAATGCTCCATCGGTCATTAAATGAATCTACTGTGTTTATACCCACGGTAGCTGCGGACATTGCGTGCTGCACAGTTCTACTGAGGGTCCCGAGAAGGCGAGAACGTTCCCCATGCCAGACGCGATCATTCTCATAGTGCTCGGTGCACTGAATTAGCAAATTTACTTGGAGCGCATAGCTATTGCGGGTTCTCTTACCTTAGGGTAGGGAGGTGGTGGATCGTTGAACCTTCCGTTTCGGCGCCATAGTTCATTGCGACCCGTCGTCTACAGCAGCTGCACTTACTCCTCTAGGACCGGTTGGTCTATGTCCGCCGTAGGAACAAGTGCGTGTGGGTTTCCCAGTGAAAGGTGCAGTCAGAGTTTACATTACCTTTTACAATTTGAGACGTGTGTGACGCTCAAGCCCGCAGTTCATCTTAGTATTATCATGATGACCGTATCACATATTTGATATGTTTTCAAAAGCAAAAATTAGTCCATTCACTTAAATTAGATTTTCGGCTCTTCGTGAATCGTCTTGAGAATAAATATAAATAAAGTTAAATTAACCTATTTTTCCCTAAAGCTGATCCAACTCAGTAATTAATAGCAGTGGAATAGAATATTTTTTTTAAGATGTCTGTAGTTAATTCTAGCAAACTTGAAGCTCTGCCCAGTGAATAAGTTATTCCTAAAGCCGTTATGTCGGTGCAATTCACTGAAGCTATATGTATCTATATTATGGCATCATCGTTGGTTTCTTTAAGCCACAATCCAGTCTGAGATTGGAAGCAAAGGCCTTAATCGGCTGTTTATGTTACCAGATTTTGGCCCAATTGAGTTAATTCATTTTGGAAATGGCTGAGCAGCAGTGGCAGTGGGGCCCAATATAGGCCCCAGTTAAAAATATGCTGGTTACCACCTAGGCCCAACCTACAAAAAAATTTAGAACTAAAGTAACTTAGCTGTAGCAAAGTCACATGGCTCCACGTGTTGTTGGTCGAGTGGTTTGACATCATGAGAAATTTTCGACTGGCGTGGGGAGCCGAGTACACCCATTAGTCTGACTTGCGATTGTGCTCTCGTGAACATAGATGTCATTGGGTTAGATTCTTAAAAAATATCTTAACTGTAACTGCTCAGCTGAGGACACATACCACTTGAAGCTACTGGCATAGTGTGCTTAACCACATCAAAGTCAATGAGTTAGTGGAGAAGACTCCTGTCACTATCTACTCTTTGATTCAGGAGATTTCAATGAATTTTACTTCGCAATTGTTGTGTTGATAGCAAGAGAAATTTGCAATATCCAGTGGACCACGTACATACACTGATGACGTTTGTGACACGTCCACTAATGGTTTCTGGCGCCCAGTGATTGAATCTGCCAGCCAGGAGGAAGCTCAATTTGTCGCTGTAGATATTGGACAATTTAACAGTTTTCATCATATTTATGAAAATTAATTCTTTTGAGTCATAATATCTCATTATTGCTCAAGCGCCATGCTCATAAACTACCATATCTTTTGGACTTAGTTTTAGAAAAGCAACAATATCATCGCATATAGTTACCTAAAATATTGAATTGAGCATTGACGGTGGTAACTGGAGTTACCATCACTTTTAACCTCGATTAAGAGTCTCTTACCTTTTTGGCTGCTGTATACCCCCAGCAGGGTGGTGTCTGCAACCTCCCGCAACGAAGGGTAATATGCAAAACCCAGGAAAGACGAGATATCTTCCACAGGCACTTCTGTTATTGACCAATTAATTTCCAATCTGAAAAAAAAGATCCAAGCACTTTCGAAATTATTTCCTTAGAAGGCCTCTTTGACTGTTTGTATCGTGTAATGTAGTCTTCCATATGTATGCAAATATTATCGGTCTAAGTTCGTACAATATACATGACATTCTTGTTTACACTAGGCACAAAATTGGAGCTAAGACGTACTGCATCTTAAATCATTGGCTGTCTCATCTATGTTATTTTATCATATTCTGGTTATTTCAGCACCCTAGCTAACGTGCAGTATCTATTACTCCTCTACCAAAACAATCATGGCTTCTGCCTCTCCAGTCTCTTTCTGTATAAATGACCAATGACATCCGTCAATATTCACTAGCCTATATAGTTTCTAAATACGTCTATTGACACTCAACGCCTCACATGAGGATGCTCTTGAGAATAGCAGCGGCGTAGTGAGGACCCTTGTAGACCAGGAAATCGCGATGTTTGTGAAACACGAGCGTTGGCAGACCCTGCAAGTGAGCGCAGGCAGCAGGGTAGTCGAAACAGTCCATCCTGTGGAGGCTGGCGTTGCTGCGCAGGCTGGTCAGTGACAGCGGCAGTTCCATCAAATGCTGAGCCAGCAAATTGCTGCTGCCATCCCCTGCATACGAAATTGTGCATTAGCGACTGCGCTATCACAAAAATAAAGCGGTTTCAGATGTTTGTGAAACAACTACAGAAAATTGTTAGGTCGTAATTACGGAATCTATGTACTGTTCAATTGTATTGTAGCGAAATTTGCAATATTAAAATGTAAAGCAACTATTAATATCTGGAAGGCGAAAACTTGTCGGAGATTGAACTTTCTGCGGAAAAAAGTTGTCGCATTTATTTTGGTGAATACCGTCTATTTCTGTAACTATGTCTTTACGCTAGCTACTCTGTTGCACACATATTTACTCATATAAGTCAGTAAAATACAGTGTACTTGACTACCCAGTGCCCACTCTTAACAACTATTCTAACTGGTGATTGATAGTACTTCGAGAGAATCTTTTCTAATTTATAAAGCTACTACCTCAAATAGAAATAAACTGTTCATGACAATACAACGAGTGAATTTATTAGCAAAAATACAATGGTAAAATACAAAATTATTTGTGATCAACTTCTGGTCGCTTTTGGTGTTCAAGGACTGCCTCATATGCACTGATGAACATATTTTTGAACTCCCATAAACCAATTTATTTGCTTCTAGTTTGAGGTTCCCATTTTATTGACGTTTCGTGCCGCAGCCGAGTCATTTGGCCTATTGAGGGGCACGTCTAGTAAAGTGTAGTCTAGTTGGCAATAAATTATATGAAAACGAAATTAGTAAACTACTCAGAACTCAATAGAGGCGAATTCAGTCTTAGTATTCAAGGATTTAAATATTTACAAAATACTCGTGTAATAATGAAAAAAGCTCAGTGGCACAAACTCAAGTCTGATTGCGATGAACGGAAGTACACCATAGCTAAGTAATTACATATCTACAGAACTACTCACATGAATATCCATACGCCACCACACAGAGATGGCCATTGCTGGTGTGACGGTCCAGGTGCGCTTCACCCAGCAGCCGCGGGACGGTCCTGAGGCGCGCCTCGCTGACCATCCCCAGCGACACCTGGTCGTCCTGCTGGAGCTCCTCTGCCACACAGGTGAGATACAAGCTGTATATTGTCAACCCATCTCACCTAT
>LQNS02000225.1:263997-279653 GCA_001587735.2 Parhyale hawaiensis
CGATCAAAACTGGTGGTGATGCGATAGCCACAAAGTATTCTAATAGTTTTGTGGTCCGAGGGGCGAGATTATTCAACAAAATGCCTAGCCACATTCGAAATATTACCGGTACAGAGACTGCAAAATTCAAAAACTTGCTGGACGCATGCTTACTGATAGTGCCAGATAAACCTGCTGTAAGCGGCTACGTGAACTGTGGGGATAACTCGCTGTTAGTCACCCCGCTGGTCACGGACTGCAGCATCACCTCCGTACAAGATAGGGGGAGTGTATAACGTCACTTGGACTTCGTCCAAAGAATCAACAAAGGTATCAAATGTAAGGTATCCAACAACAGATCTAAGATGTCGTCCAACGATCAAAATCTCCACTTTTATCACGATCGATAATATGATTGTGCACATGCTGAGGAAATTCCTATCACTCCCCAAGCAACAGATATTGCAGAGGGTTGATAATAATGGCAAGCAACGGACACTATCGCTTCTTTAACCCTTGTGGACGGCTCGGATTAATCAAACGCCATCGTGCATGTTTTTAGTGGAACATATAGCACTTCAGAAAGTTTCGTAGAAAATCAATACGTGCAGTGCACAGAAAATAACGAAAGGCTCTTTGTATCAAGTATATTCTATCATTTATTTTTGCATATGATGAAAAATTTTCAATCAATTTTTAGAAACAATTTTTTTGCTCCTATACTTGCTTAGATATGTGATATTAAAACACACACGGTGCATAAATACCTGAGCCTATGCAAAATGATCTACTATGGGACTGATAGAGAATTATATGTACCCATTGCTTTTGCGTGTCACTGTATTGAATCAATTCGAAACAAAAAATCGTTTTCATAAAACTGACACGTAGAGGTCAACTATTTCTCATCAGGTACCATCTTTCTTTCTTCTTAAGTGACATGAAAAATCAAGTAATCTCCCCGAGAGATAAAAAGATAATAAAAGTTATTATGTTATTGGATTTAGGTCTCAATGGCCAACCGTGTACAAAACAGTGGAGATTCAGCAGCATGATAATGACGAAATAACGAGGGAGATATGTAAATGCGTATGTTTTTATGTGTTCTTATCGACACCGTGTCTTGCGCCTCCCTAGCGTGCGGCGGATTACATCCGCTCATAAGTAAAAATGATACTGCTATAAATTTGAGAAGTTACAGTACATGTATTGATATTATTAGGTATCAGGTGGTGCCACAGCAGCATAATGCGTGCTATGGACACGTATATTCCAGCAAATAAAGTAGCTATCGTAGTCAATGTCGGTTCAGGTACCCAAAAATTTCAAATTGCTTCCTACGGAAAAACTCCACGGGCAAGTCTCCAGAAATTTCAGTACCATTGTTAAAACTTCGGTGATTAGGACTTGCTAGTCATGCGCTCAGCGTGCGTTAGCTACCCGTAACTGCCTATTGTGCCTTGACATGACGTGACTGCTGCAACGCTATGCTATGTTGAATGCCAGTGCAACACTTAGCGAAAGCGTTTGTAAATCCATAATTAGTTAAATCGCAATTAAAGAGCTCTGTAATGGGGAACTCCGATGCTAGCTGTTGCATGGTTTTGAAATTGAAGATAAAAGCTAAAATGTTATATGACGAGTACATTTTCCCAGTATGTATGTGCTATCTCCTGATTACGGGTCGCCGACTGCTTCAGTAAATCCATTCATTAAGATCGAATAAACTACCAGCACCTCCGCCGGTGTTAATCCCATGCGAATTATTCCACGTCTTATGACTTCAGTTTTCAGTTCTAAAATAGCACGACATGCTAGAAGAAGTTATACGTGTGGATCAATAGAACTTCGTGTATAGCAGCGTCCAGAACTTCTTATTTAATCTCACTTTTTCTCCCGCGACAGCGGCTTATGACGTAATAATTGTCGCTGTTTCTCACCAGCAAATCTTGTGCAATAAAGAAAAACCCTTGAAAATTCGCAGCATCACAATTCCCACATCCATAAAACAAACAGTTATCGCGCCAATAATGATCTAAACTAGCTTCTTTGTAAAAAATATCAGTGTACTTCCAGACTACTACATATATGATTTCTGCCTTGAGCTTGTGCAAAACAAATAACTACACTAATTTTTAAACTCCTAATCCTCTTCAACATATAACACTTTCAATATAATTCTAATAAGACACTCACATGTGCATCACGACCAAACCAGCTCCGCCTCGCACCAGCTGAGCCAGACTCGGTGCCAGATGGTCTACTCTTTTTTCGGTAGCATTGTCCATTAAAACAACGACTTGGCTCACGCCGCAGGATCTGTACAACCTTTGTAAATTCTGCACGTCTCTTCTTGGTGGTGGAGGTAGAATTTCACGAGTATATATGTTTGCTCTTTCCACAAAAGCTCTCTGAAATTTTTTCTCCTCATTCTTCACAGTGGATGTTTCTACTGAGTTGCTAATATAGAGATCATTGATTTTGCCGCCTTTGTTATCTGAGTTTCTAGACATGTGCGGAGCACCACGGTTTCTGGTGCTGTAACTCGAGTCAGATTGCTCGATTTCTTCATCATCATCTGCAGCAACCACGTTTATGGTTCGGCGATGGATAGTTTCTTGAACGCTCGAAACCGTGCCAGGTTTCATAGAGCTACTACGAGTTGCTTTCTTGACCTCTTCAATCGTGCCTGCTCCATAAGCTGTGCTGCTCTGATCTATATTATGTTCCAGTTGATCGGCAACGATGTCGATTCTAGACGATCCTCTTTCACCTTGTGTTGTAATTATTACATTTTTTGCTGTAGTCTGTCCATTAGTTCTGAAAACAGAGGCAGGAGTTGTGCCAATGCTTTTGGTTCTTCCGCTAGAATTGTTACTATTATTATTCGCGCTAACACTTGCATCAACTCTCATGGAGTTGCTCACACCGTCGACCGAGGTCTCAGTTGTCACAGCAGAAGATTTTTCCATTTGAAAGTTAGGGAACGCGTTTTCTTGAACTTCCCGTCGTTTAGACTGAGAGAGGAAACGGCTCTGCATTGGACAATTTGGAGTTGATACCAGTGCTCCCATATTCACAATGCCCTCTTTTGTATCGTAGAAGTATTCATTCGAGTCAACGCCGAACTTCGTCTGAAATACAACAAAAGATTAGTTACAGGTAGCACCACGCGCTGAATGCATGTCCGAGCTGAAAAGCCTCAAATTTTATGAACTGACGTAGATATACTGGGTGTTGTAAAATTCTTAGTACAAACTTCGGCAACTCGTAGAAAATATTAATAAAAACACTTTTTCATCAATAAAAAAATTCGAAAAAGCTTTTTTGTTTGAGATATTGGGCTTAGAAAATTTATGGAAAATCAAGATCATACTGCAGTGTGGCATGTATTTAACCTGTATTATAATCATTCGTATCACTTCAGGAGAGTCGAGGGTCTACTTCTCGCAGATTATGCTCTATCTGAACGATGCGCGCAGTAGTTTTTTAATCAGGAGTTAGAAGATCTCCATTTTGCTGAACATGTGTTGTTCACGGATGAAGTTACCTTCACTCGTGATGGACTCGTTAAAGAAAAATGTTCATAATTTTCACGCATAGCAGCAGAACAACCCTCATGTCATCCATCAACATCGCCACCAGCATCGCTACACTGTCAATGTTAGGGCAGGTATCGTTCACAATCCTGGTTTCCTGGATGATGTTTGGGCACCACGACCCAGGCCACGCCGGAGCTCCGCCCGCTTCGGATTCATTTGATTGCCAATAGATCGCCTACGCCCTCCGATGCGCCAGCTGGTCCAGCACACTATTACCTTCGGCGGCCAGGGGCTAGTGCGGTAACTGGGGCTGGTCAGGAACTCCATCCAAGAACACGTCCAGCTGTTTCTTGAACGAAGGCAGCGCTCCACGAAACTCCCTAAGTTGTGCCGGAAGGCAGTTAAACAGCTTCGCCTCCCGGATAGAGAACGAGAGCTCACACAATGCTCGCACACTAGCCGGGGCTCTATTGTTGTATGCCGGTATCTCACAGAGAGTACCCAGGCGGCTATGTTGCTTCTTCCTGATTTTCAGGAATTGATCAGTGAAGTTTGGGAAGTTTGGCCGTTACTACTTTCCACACATAGATAATTATGTATCACTCCCTGCGACGCTGAAGCGAGTAGAATGGGAGGAATGCCAGTCTCTCCCAATAGTGAAGATGCTGCAGTCCCTTTATCCTCGCCGTGTAAGACCTATGAATGCCCTTCATTTTCCTGGTGTCACCGAAGGCGCCCAGCTCCACAGCTGGCAGCAGTACTCATCCAGGGGGAGGGGGACAGGCGGCGTTGAGCGCCTTATACAGCGTCAGCATTGGCTTGGCTTCCCGTGAGCGGAATGTCCTCCATATCCATCCCATTTGTTGCCTACATTTGCGTTCATTGTGCCAATATGCTCGCTGAAGTTTCCACGATCGTCAACCCGGACGCCCAGATTCCTGAAGGAACACTTGCGCTCAATTTCGTGTTGATTCGCCGTGGTATAGTTGAAATTTGGGCTCCGGGTGAGTGCCATACTGGAACAATTCTAATTTTGATTCATTGAATGCCATGTTATTATTGGCAGCCAACTCGTATATTTTATTCAGATCATCCTGGAGTGCCACACAGTACTGGATAGAAGTGATACCCATGAGCAGCCGGGTGTCATCTGCAAGGAACGAGGCCAGCGCAGAAGAAATTTCAGCATCCATATCTGACACGTGGACGAGGAACTGCAGGGGTCCCAGAACCGATCCCTGAGGCACTCCGCTGACCACCCCCAACTCCGCGGAGGCTCGTCCATCCAAAACAACATATTGTTTCCTGCCAGTGAGGAAGTTGTGAGTCCACTTCAACAAATGGCCGCCTACCTGAAGGGCTTTCAGCTTCCGCAGCAATACCCCATGGTCGATTTTATCGAAAGCCTTGGAGAAATCTAAGTATATTACATCAACAGCTAATGAGTTTGCAAGAGCTTCCAACACCATTTTCTGATGCTCCATCAACTGGGAAAAACATGACCTCCCTCTGCAAAAGCCATGCTGGCGTGGGTTGAGCTATCTGGATCCCTCCAGGTGCCTGACCAGTTATTCCGCCAGTAGTTTCTCAAAGACCTAGACAACATGTGGCATCAACGTCACCGGTCTATAATATTTTGCCAAGTGCCTTTCAGCCCCCTTAAATATGGAGGCAATAGAACCGCTTTTCAGTAGCTCTGGAACCTCCCCCGTGTCTAAGATCTTCCTCCAGAGGAGGTAAAGAGAGAGGCCTCTTCAACTCTGTCTTACAATTCCGTAGAAGAACCCCGGGGATGCCGTCTGGCCGAGCCGCTGCTGAAGGAGAGATGTCACTTAAATGTTTCGCCAAGTTCTCTTCCGTAAACTGGACGTCCTCAAAAAGAGAGACATTGGCCAGTACATCATGCCAGAGCGTCTCACTGGGAATGTTTACAGAGTTTTTCTTAAAGAAAACCTTGCGGATTTATTGGGCGATCCATTGGGCATTCGTAGAAGACTTTGGTTTCAACACGATGGAGCTCCAGCACATTATACTCTGACTGTGAGCCTTTTTCTGAACTTCAATTTCCAAATCGATGGATTAGTCGTAATGGTGCTGTGTTCTAGCCACCAAGATCACCTGATCTCTCTCCGCTAGATTTTTTCTTGTGGGAGCATATGAAAAGTCTTATTTATGTCACAACTATCGAGTCGGAAGCAGACCTTTTCGCCTGAATTGCAGTTGCTGCTGGAGATGTCGCTGAGATCCATGAAATCATTGGCAGCGTACGCAACTTCCATCGACGAAGGTGTCGTGCTTCAATCGATGCTCAGGGTACACATTTTAAACAATTACGGTAATGAGATCCTTGCTAATAAAAACTATCCCTTGTTATTGAGTATTAGAACTACCTTCGTGTGTATTAATGAACAGAGTGTATGTAAGTAAGAGTGCATGTAGGTAACTAATAATCAGCGTTCATTATTTACATGATTATCTCACCAACTAAGCGTTTTTCGAATTTCATTATTGATGAAAAATTTTTTATATTGATATTTTTTACTAGTAGTTGAAACTTGTACTAAGAATTTCGCAACACCCTGTATATAATGTAAAAATAGGATTATCGACAGGTCAACTAAAGCGAAATTACGAAATATTTTTCTTTCGATCAGGATTTAGCAAAATATGAGATTTCTTCGTACCAGGAATTTATGTACAAGTAGAAAACGGTGTGTTGCCTGTCATTACTGAACTTTTTATCGTTCTGTTTTGTAGCTTTGGTAGAAATGTTTTCCAGTTCACTTGCAGTACATGAGTCGTTAAGTTTACTTAAGTGTACAGTATACACGCCTGTGTAATCTCCTATGTACAGGAAAATAGGAAGTCAGTCTCTTGTACCGTGGGTCCGGAAAAAAAAATAACCGACAAGAACAAGAAAGACATGTCGTAGCATGAATACAATATTTATACAATTGAAGCTCTTTCATTAATGTCATTTTACTGTGGGTAAAATTTTTTCCGGACACATGGTATATCCTGCAACAAGCATATCAAAGGTCGGGTATAACCTGCAACTATTTGAAGAAAAGCAGGCCAAGCTCAGGTATAGCCTGCAACTATTTGAAGAAAAGCAGGCCAAGCTCGGGTATAGCCTGCAACTACTGAAAGAAAAGCAGGCCAAGCTCGGGTATAACCTGCAACTATTGAAAGAAAAGCAGGCCAAGCTCGGGTATAACCTGCAACTATTTGAAGAAAAGCAGGCCAAGCTCGGGTATAACCTGCAACTATTGAAAGGAAAGCAGGACAAGCTCTGGCATAACCTTCAACTATTGAAAGAAAAGCAGGTCAAGCTCGGGTATAACCTGCAACTATTGAAAGACAAGCAAGTCAAGCTCTGGTATAACCTACGACTATTGAAAGAAAAGCAGGTCAAGCTCTGGTATAACCTGCAACTATTGAAAGAAAAGCAGGTCAAGCTCTGGTATAACCTGCAACAATTGTGGGAAAAAGCAAGTCAAGCTCTGATATATCACGCACACATTGAAACTACAGTTAGCCAAGCTTTATCATTGAGGGTGAATAAGATATCTTCTTTCACCAATATATTTGCAGCACATTCAAAGCTGCACCCGTAAGTTTCAAATAACGAATTAATTGTTTTTATATCGAACTCGATAGCATGCTTTACAGTTTTAAATCTCGGTCTTTGTTGTTTGGTGATTCACTATTCCGTAGCCAACAAATATTCTAGTTTGGGAGGCTGGGCCAAAACTGGTCACTGACCAGCCGCTAATGTAATTTAATGTGGTCTAAAGTTATTGCTGCCCAGTGGTTTATTATGTGACCTTGAGGCTAGTGAGGGCCTAAGAACGCGACTGTTGATTGCTAGTAGCTGCATCTACCATCAAATATGAGCACCAACATTCCTTCCTATGTATGGGTATTTCATTATAAAGCACTTTACTCTGGACCGTGGGAAAAATAGGAATCGTGCATATGTAAGGAGATGAAAAAAAAGCGGTTGTACGGCATCACCTGTCTGTAATGCGTTACAATTTAGCACCCACTGTGTAAATTTACTAGCTCTTGCAAAAAAAATCCTATTGTGCTTCATTCATCAGCAGTTTGCGATCAACCTCTCTGTGACTCTAATTTGAAATTGATCCTTATTCAGGCAGTTAATCATCAGCGGGAAATCGCAGTAAGGCGTATTTACATCACCGTAAAAGCAAACGGAATTGGGATATCTGCTTTTCTCTGTGCAAGCTACAAGTCACACTTCGCCAAGCGCTTTACAATCAACCGGACGACCGCTTCGGACTGGAAGATATGGTGAATTAGGGTGAAAACTTCAAGTATTGATCTCGTTCAGGCAAAAAGCGAGTTTCCAACCGATCCACTGTTCAGAAATCTTTTGAAAATTCAACTTGCGATTAGGAAAACACTTCTCTTCGGCCACATTTTCCGGGCATCAAGATGGTGGAAAGAGCTTGAGGTGCATGGAAAGACCCTCACAACTGTTTGCATGCAAAAGGAACGTCATGGAACTGTCCTTATCTTCTTGACGATGTGAAGAGTCATTTGAATCGCACTGTCACTTGCCAGATGAGAATGCCGCTTCACGGTAGACCAGGTAGTGAACAAGCGGAACGATCTCGTTCTTAGCATTTGCCAAGACTTCTCAGAGGTCAGCCAGGTGTCTATAACCGAGCATCCTGCCTCCTTGACGCTTGGGCTTTGACGAGGCCCTCGATGTCAGACTTGTAGACGCTTGAGCAAAAGTGAGAAGATACCTAGTTTAATACTTGTGTGACATACATGCTCCTCACAACAGATTTGCTGCTAATGATAACTGCTGATAGAGTTCCAAATTTCAAGTTTATGTCACGAAAATTATTACTGTTTTCCGAAGTTGGTCACAACATGGAGCGTTTTTGACTTTTACAAGTCCCGATATTTCATCAAAAGCGTCCCTAATTACGTAAAATTAGTTAAATTACTAATATTCAAATTACTTTATAGCGACAAAAATGTTGAAAATGATTATTTAGCTAACTACGACATGAACCTAAGGTAATGAAATGTAATTTAAATATTCTTTTTGTGTTACTTAAAACTGACTTCAGAAAATTGAAAAAGTTGGTAGCAAAATAATTGGGCTATTTCTTTGCCTACAAATCAGGATCAAATGATTCTTTACTGAACAGTTTTGAGTTGACGTGGAATGAGGCGATATTTATACACAGTCAATAAGCTGATCTTGATACTTACTTGTCGAAAGTACAGTATCTACAATCCTTACGTATTCCTTCACTCAAATATTCATCATTTCTCGGTTACCTTTTATGGTTCATTCCTTGAGTTTCACATTTAACTTTTAACCTATCTAAGGAATTAGATGTCTTCCATGATTAGGTTAAGTCAAAGTTGAAAAGTTTACCCCCACTGATGTAATCTCTACGTATAAGAAAGGTTGCGAGTTTCGGTATTGATCTACTACTTCCTTGGAACATTTCCTGGGAAATTGCCTGAAGACAATATTATAAGCAAACAACATGGTTAGTTACACCATTGACCGTTTATTTGGTAAAAGAAATCTAAATAGAAACATGATTGAACACTTGCAAGTATACATATATAACGATACAGTTATTGTATTTTTTTACCCTACATATACTTTAACAATTGCTCCCTATGCACGTAAACTATTATGTTAAGTTTATTAACATAATGACAATTTTCATCAATCAGAAAAGCTTTATATTGAGATAAACTGAAAGTTGATGCGTTTCTCCTACGCATTTTTAACCGTAGTTTCTGCTATATAAGCCTCCGCTTGCATCCTGAACATCGTAAGCGACAGCTTGCCGTTCCCTGAGTAATGCTTACTCGTATGATGGTAGTAAGTGTGATAGTTTCTATTATTCAGTTTTCCATATTGTTTTAACTGCAACTAGAGATAAATCTATTTTATGTCAGCAGTTAATTAAATTAGGTACATATTCATACGCATACAAAGCTGTATATCAACTTGATTATCTGCGGCTGAAACTTTTCACCTCTTTCATTATTTATGTAGCATCATAACTTGCTCCAACTCTCCGCATCCGTAATCCATACATATTGAGATTAAAAATCCTCAGCCGCGGATAATAAAATTCAACAATCTTTCCACCTCTATTTGATACACAGTACATCTCTTGGAAGAAGAGCAATGCAAACTTTAGTATATCCACAACTAATGTGCCACTTTGCTACAAAATAAATTTGGAGAACGTCCTCTAAGCTGTGTACATTCTATGCTGGGACCAACCCAATTATATTCCACTGCTGATTTAGAACATAGTTCAAGCATTTTCACATTCACCTACTAGTAGTGTTTGCAGTTCGCCATAAACAGCCGATACAGTAAGTAGGTAATATCTACATAATTACCGTAACTTTGAAATTTTGATTCTACAATGCATGCAAGAAAAGACTTATAAGGGATACTTATCGTTTATACTGAGGCACAATATTACTGTGTATATACTTGAAATAGTTCAATACAGTTTATGTATTGTAAATTTTACTGACGCCCGTGATGAACGACGAACTATACGACTGAGAAAAAACGTCGTTCGTCCATCAACTTGGACGAAAAATACTAGTTACCTTTGATACCTTTGATCATACTCCGAACGAGGGCCAGGTGGCGTTATGCACGCCACCCATCTTGTGCAAAGGTGATGCTGCAGTCCGTGACCAACGGGGTGACTAACAGCGAGTTATCCCCACAGTTCACGTAGCCGCTTACAGCAGGTTTATCTGGCTCTGTCAGTAAGCATGCGTCCAGTATGTTTTTAAATTTTGCAGTCTCTGTACCGGTAACATTTCGAATATGACGGGGCATTTTGTTGAATAATGTCACCCCTCGGACCACGAAACTATCAGAATACTTTGTGGCTATTGCATCAACCCCAGTTTTGATCGGAATTCACACTTCACAAGTGCGACCAGTACGGTTTGACTGTCTGGCCTGGATTCGCCCATTGACGTTGACAATAATTCTTTCTAGAATATTCCAAACTTACATAATCGTAAAGAGCTAGAATCTCCTTTGAATTGAGTACATTTGAAGTTGAACAGGTCTTTCATGATAGTTTATATCTTTCATGCCCAGGATTTTGGCAGTGAACGATCTCTAGATAGCCTCAAGGCGCTCTAAGTCTTTCCGTTGCTTGGCATCCAAAGCGGTGAACAGTATTCAGTCCTCGGTAGTATTAGTTGTTTCCATAGGGTGAGTATTGTGTCTGCCTCTCGTGAAGAGAAACTTCGAAGCACCCATCCTCTCCACTTCTTGCCTATCGTAACAACTCGAGCCATATGATCTTCAAAAAAGACTTTATCTTGTATTCTCACACCAAGATCCCTGTAGTAGGTCAAGAATAGAGTCATAATGCTCAAGCAACTGCGAAGTGGTTGAACGTTTATGGCGAAAGACATGTTGCTTTGATGTAAGCAGGTTATTGCTTTCTAAATGATGTACTAGATTTTTTCTAAACACCCTTTCAAACGTCTTCACTACGTGGCTAGTCAGGGAGAAAGGTCTGTAGTTGGCTGGATCCATGCTATTTCCAGCTTTAGGAATATATGAAACAATCGCATGCTAGTAAGTGAGTGGTATAGAGCGTAAGAGATGCTTAGCTTGCACATCTTAAGGATTTTTGAAGGCATCGCCTTGTGGAGTCCCACAAGGCACTGAGCTTGGTCCAATACTCTTCCTCATCATGATAAATTATATGGGGCACCAATGTAAGTTTGTCGTTCCCTCATCGTTCGCTGATGACACACGGATATTAGCAGCGGTACAATGAATGGCAGACGTACGGAATGTGCAACTAGATCTAACCAACATCTTTCATTGGACATCGGTTAACAACATGACCTTCAACGAATCAAAATTTGAACTATTACGTTACGGAAAAAACTTCTCCCTTACTGAATCTACGTCCTACAAAACGAGACATGGGAGCGAAATCGAGGGAAAGCAAATTTTAAGAGATCTTTGGGTGAGAATAAAAGATTATGCCACTTTTGAAGGAGATCACGTGGCTCGAGTTGTTACTATAGGCAAAAAGTGGAACGGATGGGAGTTTTGAACTTTCTCTTCCCGAGAGGCAGACATAATGCTCACCTTATGGAAGCAACTAATACTACCGATGATTGAATACTGTTCACCTCTTTGGATTCCAAGCAAACAGAAAGACTTAGAGCGCCTTCAGGCTATCCAGCGATCGTTTACTGTCAAAATCCGGGGCATGCAAGATTTAAACTATCACGAAAGACTTGCTCAACTTCAAATGTACTGCATTCAAAGGAGATTAAAGCGCTTTACGATGATATATGTCTGGAAAATCGTAGAAGGAATTACTGTCAACGTCAATGGACGAATCCAGGCCAGACATTCAGACCCTAGTGGTCGTACTTGTGAAATTGCGGCATCCGATCAAAACTGGCGGTCACGCAATGACCACAAAGTATTCTAATAGTTTCGCAGTTCGGGGGCGAGATCATTCAACAAAATGCCTCGTCACATCCGAAATGTCACCGGTACAGAGACTGCGAAATTTAAAAACTTACTGGACGCATACCTACTGAAAGAGCCAGATAAACCTGTTGTAAGCGGCTACGTGAACTGTGGGGATAACTCGCTGTTAGCCATCCCGCTGGTCACGGACTGCAGCATCACCTCTGCACAAGCTGGGTAGCGTGCATAACGCCACCTGGACCTCGTTCGAAGTATCATCAAGGTATCAAGGTAAGATACATCATCTGGTCCCGCTGCACTGTTGCCGCTAAGTTCATCAATGGCTAGTTCAATGCTTAGATTTGTGAACTCGAAGTCCTTTAGGTAGTTTGTAGTTAAATCAATTCTTGGGATTTCAGGATTTTGAATTTTGTCACTAAAGACTTTTTGATATTGACGGCTTAGTACTTCGCTCATTTCCTGATCATCCTCAACAATAGATTCTGTATCATTCCCCAGCGGCCTGATTTTCGATTTTATCGGGGAATGATGTGATGCATAGGCAAAAAAAATATTTGCTGTTGCCTTTAATTTTTTCGATGGCTTTCTTTTCTTTTTCTTGTTCTTCTTCATCGTGTGATCTTGCAAGCTGACGTTCTTTCTCATCTAGCTTCTTTTTGCAGTCGGATTTGCGTTTTAGTAGCTACGTTGATTGCTGGCATTTGATAAGTTTTGCTCGTTTCTTAAGTAGTCCTTTACGGAATTTGTGGTGTCGACTTTTATTAAATTTTCTTTTTGCCGGGCTAAGGTACTCTATGCAATTTTACGATACAATGCGTTCAAATATCTCATAAACGCTTTCATTTTCTATTGAGTTATTTAGAAGTACATCGCAGTTTACTGACTGCAGTTCTGCATTCAAGCCGTCCCAATTTATCCCTTTATCGATTTTTGCGGTCTATGGGAATCGCGCTCGCCAAGCTGAGTCGTTATTTCAACAAGCCGATGGTCAGATAATGTTGTATCCTGGATTTCGATATTCATAATCAATTATGTGTTATCTACGAAGAAAAGTTCTATGACATTTTCATTCCTCGTAGGTGAAGAGATCATTTTGGTCAGTGAAAATAATTCTTTCATTATTTGCACCAGAGATAGAGCCTGATCTTTTTCATCGCTGTTGGCCGATCATGTTCTGGATAGTACGAAGCTTCCAGTTTCATCTGGCAAGTCTGTCGTTAGCCATTTTAAGAAGGGGAAGTTGAAATCACCAGTTATATACAATTCATACTTACTTTGAGCTTCTTTGCAATGTGTGTTGATCACTTGTAACATTTCGGCAAATTTTTCGGGGGTACATTTTGGCGGTCGATAGCACACCACGCACATCAATCTAAGATTTTCAATTTTAACAATAATACAATCACACATTCCATTAGAGAATTTCTGCTTTGTATGTGAACCAAGGTGATCCCTTACGTATAATGCAACACCACCACACTTCCTATCTTTGCGGTCACTTCTATGCAATACATAGTTTTCTATTTTAACTTCTGCATCGTTGACTGCATCATCTAGATGGGTCTCAGTTCCGGCAAAGAATTTAGAACCTGCATTATTTATTATATTGTGCAGTACCATTTGTTTTTGCAATTTTTCGTTAAAAGGCCGCGTATGTTTATATATTTTGCTAAGTATTTCATTTTTATTTGATTTCAGTTCCTGGTGTTCATTCTGTTTTGCTGTGATAGAATAGTTGTTTGCGTTTTCAGTTGATGAGTTGTTCCAGGATCCTACCCCCACAGTTGTGTAGGATTTTCTACTCTTTGTGGAATCCATTGTGCTCTTGGCCCTCCATGTTGCACTTTTTCCACATCAGTCTCCATAGACGAGATCTTTTCCTACCGAGTCTGCAAAAAAAAAATCTTGCCCATTTTGCAAATCTCTCTTCACATCTTGATTGTACACACTCTCATCACGGTCATTCTTGGTAATATCTCTTTCCACATGGTACTGGTGGTTATTTTCTCCGTACTTGTGAGTTTGTATGCGATTTGGGTTTTGCCATGGTCTCCCTGAATTTTCCCGTCGTTCAGCGAAGGTGTGCATATGATGGGCAGTGGGAGCCGCTCGAATGGTTCCTTTCAGATGTATTTCAGGACATGTTGTTTCAAATCACGTGCCATTTCTGCATGATTCTTGGCACAATCAGGGATGAAAGAAATTGCATTCTTCCTTTGGGCTGCAACCTTGTCTGCCGTATTTCATGAACCTAGAGCACCTCTTTGTGTGAGAAAATTTGCACCCTGTACCTGAAATTTCATGCTTACATTGATTTTCTTTTCGTTTCTTTTCATTTTTAGATATCCAGACCTCCAGGGCTACTTCTTTTCTTCACAGTGTTCTGTGCTATTTCGTAACTGCTTCCTTTCACATCATGATCGCCGGGTTCCGTATATTTCTGCAGTGGTTCTTCTACTGCCGTTTTCGGGCCTTCACCCACTGATTTTTTTTTTTTTTTTGTATCAGATGCTACGCATTTTTGGCTTTGCGTAGGAACTTGTAAGCATCTTTCACAATTTCACATGAAGCTTTTGGAAAATCTGTTAAACATGTCCATCATCTGTGCGTAGAATATAATACAAGCTTACCTTCTCTTTTTACATCAAATACATTCAATCTGACTCACCCACAGAGGAAATCTGTGAAACGCAGCGAAGTTGACGAGCTCTTCCACTTCTGCAGTACCGCGGTAGATAGAAGTTACGCAGGACGGTGCAGCGCTGCACTGGATCAGCCATGATGAGGGTGTGCCAGACCCTAGAAAATGAGTCATCTCACGAGACGAATTATTGTAGTCAGAAAGTGTGATAACCCTATCAATTTAATTTACAGATTTCTAGATAACATTGGATCAGGACTGTTTGAGACTGCCTGTGGTGACTGGAAAACCATCCGTGGATATTCTTTGGCAAGTTTATTAAAGGGTTAAATGCGCTATTCGAGTTTCTTTGGTGCAGTATATCACTGTAAACTTGGTCTTTCTTACCATATCGTATTTAAAGTATTTAAAACAGTGACTCACCTCTCGAACGCAGTTCTGTTGCTAAAACGCCCTGTGAAAACACAAAAGAATGCTTTTCGAGCTTTTGTGAGCAAACCCTCTCTACTTTCAAAGGATGCCGTTCTTTGCTGAACTTTTCAGTAATTAACTACAAACGGTAGTCTAAACTGTGACCTTACGACCATATTTTTCTATTAGTACAACTAATTGTGAAACAAGATACCAAACCCATATAGTCTTAACAAAATTCACGCAACTATACGGCGCGGCATATTTTTAGGAATAAGTTTACAGTTTTCCCCATATAAATACGATCAACGATAATATTGTTGACGTCTATTACTGAGATTTAATGATCTTCTAGAAATTCAGTCTGCACTGTGTATCTTACAAGTGGGCTTCGTTTCCTAATAGGTATATTGTCTACGAGACATTTAATAAATGTGGTAATATACTAGCATAATATATATATATATATATATATTGAAGAATTAGATCAGAAGCAAATAATATAGTTGAAATTTTATTACCCACGACGCGTTTCGCTGTAACCTCAGCTCATCAGGTGGGAGGATCGAAG
>LQNS02000225.1:366143-392215 GCA_001587735.2 Parhyale hawaiensis
ACGATACCTGTGCATATAAGGTCGTTTATTTCATCGATAGCATCAGTTACTCGGTTCAGGTACCCAAAAATTTCAAATTGCTTCCTACGGAAAAACTCCACGGGCAAGTCTCCAGAAATTTCAGTACCATTGTTAAAACTTCGGTAATTAGGACTTGCTGGTCATGCGCTCAGCGTGCGTTAGCTACCCGTAACTGCCTATTGTGCCTTGACATGATGTGACTGCTGCAACGCTATGCTATGTTGAATGCCAGTGCAACACCTAGCGAAAGCGTTTGTTAAATCGCAATTGCAGAGCTCTGTAATGGGAAACTCCGATGCAGTTACTTGGTTTTGTTATTGATGATAAAAGCCAAAATGTTGTATGACGATTGCATTTTCCTTTTGTGTACTATGTGTTATCTCCTGATTATGGGTCGCCGATTGATTCAGTAAATGCATTCATTAAGATCGAATAAACTACAAGCACCTCAGCCGGTGCTAATCACATGCGAATTATTCCACGTCTTATGACTTCAGTTTTGAGTTCTAAAATAGCACAACATGCTAGAAGAAATTAAACATGTGGATTAATAGAACTTTGGGTATAGCAGCGTCTAAAACTTCATAACTAATCTCACCTTTTCTCCCGCGACAGCGGCTTATGACGTAATAATTGTCACTGTTTCTCACCAGCAAATCTTATGCAATAAAGAAAAACCCTTGAAAATTCGCAGCATCACAATTCCCACATCCATAAAACAAACAGTTATCGCACCAAAAAAGATCTAAACTTGCTTATTTGTAAAAAAAAAATATCAGTGTTCTTCCAGACTACTATATATTTGATTTCTTCCTCGAGCTTGTGCAAAACAAATAACTACACTAATTTTTAAACTCCTAATCCTTTTCAATATATAACACTTCAAATATAATGCTAATAAGACACTCACATGTGCATCACGACCAAACCTGCTCCGCCTCGCACCAGCTGGGCCAGACTCGATGCCAGATGGTCTACTCTTTTTTCGGTAGCATTGTCCATTAAAACAACGACTTGGCTCACGCCGCAGGCTCTGTACAACCTTTGCAAATTCTGCACGTCTCTTCTTGGTGGTGGAGGTGGAATGTCACGTGTATATATGTTTGCTTTTTCCACAAAAGCTCTCTGAAATTTTTTATCCTCATTCTTCACAGTGGATGTTTCTACTGAGTTGCTAATATAGAGATCATTGATTTTGCCGCCTTTGTTACCTGATTTTCTAGACACTTGCGGAGTACCACGGTTTCTGGTGCTGTAACTCGAGTCAGATTGCTCAACTTCTTCATCATCATCATCAGCAGCAACCACGTTTATAGTTCGGCGATTTATAGCTTCTTGAACGCTCGAAACCGTGCCAGGTTTCTTAGAGCTATTACGAGTTGCTTTCTTGACCTCATCAATCATGCCTGCTCCATGAGCTGCGCTGCTCTTATCTATATTATCAACCTTATGTTCCAGTTGATCGGCATCGATGTCGATTGTAGACGATCCACTTTCACCTTGTGTTGTAATTATTACATTTTTTGCTTTAGTCTGTTCATTAGTTCTCAAAATAGAGGCAGGAGTTTTACCACTGCTATTGGTTCTTCCGCTAGAATTGTTACTATAATTATTCACACTAACCCTTGAATCAACACTCATGGAGTTACTGACACCGTCGACCGAGGTCTCAGTTGTCACAGCAGAAGGTTTTTCCTTGTCAAAGTTAGTGAACGCTTTTTCTTCAACTGCCCGTCGTTTAGACTGAGAGAGGAAACGGCTGTGCGTTGGACAATTTGGAGTTAATAGCAGTGCTCCCATATTCACAATGCCATCTTTTGTATCGTAGAAGTATTCATTCGAGTCAACGCCGAACTTCGTCTGAAATACAATAAAAGATTAGTTGCAGGTAGCGCCACGCGCTGAATGCATGTCCGAGTTCAAAAGCCTCAAATTTTATGAACTGATGTAGATATACAGGGTGTTGCAAATTCTTGGTACAAACTTCGGCTACTCGTAGAAAATATCAATATAAACACTTTTTCATCAATAAAAAAATTCGAAAAAAGTTTATTTTTTGAGACATTGGGCTTAGAAAATTTATGGGACTTCAAGATCATAGTGCAGTGAGGCGCGTATTTAACCTGTATTATAATCATCCGTATCACTTCCAGAGAGTCCAAGGTCTACTTTTCACAGATTATACTCCTCGTGAACGATGCGCGCAGTAGTTTTTGAATCAATGTTCATGGTAAACATTTTAACCAATTACGGTAATAAGATCCTTGCTAATAAAAACTATCTCTTGTTATTGAGTATTAGAACTACCCTCGTGTGTGTTAATGAACAAAGTGCATGTAGGTAAGAGTGCATGTAGTTAACTAATAATCATCGTTCATTATTTACATGATTGTCTCACCAACTAAGCGTTTTTCGCATTTTTTTATTGATGGAAAATTTTTTATATTGATATTTTCTTCTAGTAGTAGAAATTTGTATTAGGAATTTTGCAATACCCTGTATATTATGTAAAAATATGATTATAGACAAGCTAACTCAAACGAAATTACAAAATATTTTTCTTTCGATCAGGACTTGCAAATTTGAAATTTTTCCGTACCAAGAATTCACGTACAACTAGAAAACAGTGTATTGCCTGTTATTATTGAACTTTTTATCGTTCCGTTTTGTAGCTTTGGTAGAAATGTTCTCCAGCTCACTTGCATTACATGAGTTGTTACATTTACTTAAGTATGCAGTATACAAGACTGTGTAATCTCCTATGTACTGGAAAGAAGGAAGCCAGTCTCTTGTACCGTGTGTCCGGAAAAAAACTTTACCGGCGAGAACAATAAAGACATGTCGTAGCATGAATACAATATACAATTGAAGCTCTTTCATTAATGTAATTTTACTGGGGGTAAAATTTTTTTTCCTGACGCACGGTATGTCTTGCAACAAGCATATCAAAGCTCTGGTATAACCTGCAACTATTGAAAGAAAAGTAGGTCAAGCTCTGGTATAACGTGCAACTATTGGAAAAAAGCAGGACAAGCTCGGGTATAACCTGCAACTATTGAAAGAAAAGCAGGTCAAGCTCTGGTATAACCTGCAACTATTGAAAAAAAGCAGGTCAAGCTCGGGTATAACCTACAACTATTGAAAGATAAGCAGGTCAAGCTCTGGTATAACCTGCAACTATTGAAAGAAAAGTAGGTCAAGCTCAGCATAACCTGCAACTATTGAAAAAAAAGCAGGTCAAGCTCGGGTATAACCTGCAGGTATTGAAAGAAAAGCAGGTCAAGCTCGGGTATAACGTGAAACTATTGGAAAAAAGCAGGTCAAGTTCGGGTATAACCTGCAACTACAGAAAGAAAAGCAGGTCAAGCTCTGGTATAACCTGCAACTATTGAAAGAAAACCAGGTCAAGCTCTGGCATAACCTGCAACTATTGAAAGAAAAGTAGGTCAAGCTCTGGTATAACCTGCAACTATTGAAAGAAAAACAGGTCAAGCTCTGGTATAACCTGCAACTATTGAAAGAAAAGCAGGTCAAGCTCTGGTATAACTTGCAACTTTTGAAAGAAAAGCAGGTCAAGCTCTGGTATAACCTGCAACTATTGAAAAAAAGCAGGTCAAGCTCGGGTATAACCTACAACTATTGAAAGATAAGCAGGTCAAGCTCTGGTATAACCTACAACTATTGAAAGAAAAGCAGGTCAAGCTCTGGTATAACCTGCAACTATTGAAAGACAAGCAGGTCAAGCTCTGGTATAACCTGCGACTATTGAAAGAAAAGCAGGTCAAGCTCTGGTATAACCTGCAACTATTGAAAGAAAAGCAGGTCAAGCTCTGGTATGACCTGCAACAATTGTGGAAAAAAGCAAGTCAAGCTCTGATATATCACGCACACATTGAAACAACAATTAGCCAAGCTTTATCATTGAGGGTGAATAAGATATCTTCCTTCACTAATATATCGCAGCACATTCCAAGCTGCACCCGTAAACTTCAAATAACGACTTAATTGTTTTTATATCGAACTCGATAGCATGCCTTACAGTTTTAAATCTCGGTCCTAGTTATTTGGTGATTCACTATTCCGTAGCCAACAAATATTTTAGTTTGGGAGGCTGGGCCATAGTTAGTTACAGCATTGACCGTCTATTTGGTAAAAGAAATCTATCTAAGTAGAAACCTGATTCAACAATTACAAGTATACATACATAAAGATACAGTTATTCTATTTTTGGCCCTACATACACTTTAACGATTGCTGCTTATGTGCGTAAACTATTATGTTAAATTTATTAAGATAATGACAAATTTCATCAATCAGAAAAGCTTTATACTGAGATAAACTAAAAGTTGATGCGTTTCTCCTACGCATTTTTGACCATAGTTTCTGCAATATAAGCCTCCGCTTGCATCCTGAACATCGTAAACGACAGCTTGCCGCTCCCTGAGTAATGCTTGCCCGTGTGATAGTAGTAAGTTTGATAGTTTCTATTATGCAATTTTCCATATTGTTTTAACAGCAACTAGAGATAAATCTGTTTTACGTCAGCAGTTAATTAAATTAGGTACATAATTCATACGAACACAAAGTTATATATCAACTTGATTATCTGCGGCTGAAACTCTTCACCTCTTTCATTATTTATGTAGCGTCATAACTTGCTCCAACTCTCCGCATCCGTAATCCATACATATTGAGATTAAAAATCCTCAGCCGTGGACAATAAAAATCAACCATCTGGCAGCCTCTATTTGATACACAGTACATCTCATGGAAGAGAAGCAATGCAAACTTCGATATATCCAACACTAATGTGCTACTCTGCTACAAAATAAATTGGAGAATGTCCTCTAAACTGTGTACATTCTATGCTGGGACCAAGTCGATTATGTTCCACTGCTAATATAGAATAGTTTTCAAGCATTTTCGCATTCACCAATTAGTAGTGTTTGCAGTTCACCATAATTACACGACACAGTATGTAGGTGATATCTACACTGTTACCATAACTTTGCAATTTCGATACTACAATACATACAAGAAAAGACTTATTAGAGATACTTATCGTTTATACTGAGGCACAATATTAATGTGTATATACTTCAAATAGTTAAGTACAATTTATGTATTGTAATTTCAACTGACGCCCGTGATGAACGACGAACTATACGACAGAGAAAATACGTCGTTCGTCCATCAGCTTGAACGAAAAATACCAGTTACCTTTGATGCCTTTAATGATACTTCGGACGAGGTCCAGGTGGCGTTATACACGCCACCCATCTTGTGCAAAGGTGATGCTGCAGTTCGTGACCAGCGGGGTGGCTAACAGCGAGTTATCCCCACAGTTCACGTAGCCGCTTACAACAGGTTTATCTGGCTTTGTCCGTAAGCATGCGTCCAGTATATTTTTAAATTTTGCCGTCTCTGTACCGGTATCGTTTCGAATGTGACGTGGCATTTTGTTAAATAATCTCGCCTCTCGGACCACGAAGCTATTAGAATACTTTGTGGCTCTTGCATCACCCCCAGTTGTGATCGGAATTCGCACTTCATCAAGTGCGACCAATATGGTTTGTGTTTCTGGCCTGGATTCGCCAATTGATGTTGACAGTATCCTTCTAGAATTTTCCAAGCATATATGATCGTAAAGAGCTCGGATCTCCTTTGAATTGAGTAGCTATATTTGAAGTTGGGCTAGTCTTTCGTGACCATTTAAATCTTTCATGCCCCGGATTTTGGCAGTGAACGATCTCTGGATAGTCTCGAGGCGCTCCAAGTCATTCCGCTGCCTGGCATCCAAAGCGGTAAACAGTATTTTGATCAGTTGTTTGCATAAGGAGAGCATTGTGTCAGCATCTCGTGGGGAGAACGTTCGAAGCACCCATCCGCTCCATTTTTTGCCTATGGTAACAACTCGAGCCACATGATATTCAAAAGTGGCATTATCTTGTATTCTCACCCCAACATCCCTTAAAATTTGCTTTTTCTCGATTTTGCACCCATCTCTCGTCATGTAAGACGTAGATTCAGCAGGGAGATGCGTTTCCCGTATCGTAAAAGTTTAAATTTTGATTCGTTGAAGGTCATGCTGTTAACCAATGTCCAGTGAAAGATGTTGGTTAAATTTAGTTGCACATTCCGTACATCTGCCATTAATTGTACCTCTGATAATATCTGCGTGTCATCAGCGAACGATAAAGAAAAGGCAAACTTGCATTGGTGCCCCATATCATTTATCATGATAAGGAAGAGTATTGGACCAAGCACGGTTCCTTGTGGGAATCCACTGAGTACCAGCTGTCGTTTGAGCACTTTATTATTTATAATTATACTTTAGGTTCGGTTTGTCAGAAAAGCTTTGATCCATCTAAGACATTTTCCACGGACGCCCATGATGGAGAGTGTGAGTAGCAATATTCCATGGTCTACTTTATCGAATGCTTTGGCAAAATCTAAATATATTACGTCCACACTTTTGTCTTGGCATAGTAGGTCGAGAATAGAGTCTTAATGCTCAAGCAGCTACGAAGTGGTTGAACGTTTATGGCGAAAGCCATGTTGATTTGACGTAAGCAGGTTATTGCTTTCTAAATGATGTACTAGGTGTTTTCAAAACACCCTTCCAAACGTCTTCATTACGTGGCTGGTCAGGGAGACAGGTCTATAGTTGGCTGGATCCAGGGTTTCTCAAGCTTTAGGAATAGATGAAATAATCGTGTGCTTATAGTTGAGCGGAATTACTCCATCATCCATTGATTTTCGCCACAAAAGGTATAAAGAGTAAGAGATGCTTAGCATGCACATCTTAAGGATTTTTGCAGGCACATCATCTGATCCCGCCCTTCTATTGCCGCTAAGTTCGTCAATGGCTAGTTCAATGCTTAGTTCTGTGAACTCGAAGTCCGTTAGGTAGTTTGTAGTTAAATCAATTCTTGGGATTTCAGGATTTTGAATTTTGTCACTAAAGACTTTTTTACGTTGACGGCTTAGTATTTCATCCATTTCCTGATCATCCTCAACAATAGATCCTGTATCATTCACCAGCGGCCCGATTTTAAATTTTATCGAGGAAAGATGTGATGCATAGGCAAAAAAATATTTGCTATTGCTTTTTGTTTTTGTAATGGCTTTCTTTTTCTTTTCCTGTATTTCTTCATCGTGTGATCTTGCAAGCTGACGTTCTGTCTCATCTAGCTTTTTTTGTACTCGGATTTGCGTTGTAGTAACTACGTTGACTGCTGGCATTTGATAAGTTTTGCTCGTTTCTTAAGTAGTCCTTTACGGAATTTGTGGTGCCGAATTTTATTAAATTTTCTCTTTGCTGGGCTAAGGTACTTCATTAACTTTTCCGATACATGCTTTCAAATATCTCATTGGCGCTTTCATTTTCTATTGAGTTATTTAGAAGTACGTCCCAGTTTACTGACTGCAGTTCTGCATTCAAGCCGTCTCAATTTGTCCCTTTATCGCGTACGTTCAAGTCCTGTAGTTGGAGATGGAGTTTATTTGCAGATTTTTCTGAGGTGAATGGAAATCGCGCTCGCCAAACTGAGTCATTTCAACAAGCCTATGGGCAGATAATGTTGTATCCTGGAGTTCGATATTCTTAATCATTTGTATGTTATCTACAAAGAAAACGTCTAAGACATTTTCATTTCTCGTAGGTGACGAGATCATTTGGGTCAGTGGAAATTCTTCCATCACGTGCACTAGAGAGAGCGCCTGATCTTTTTCATCTCTAGTGGCCGATGATGTTCTGGATAGTACAAAGCTTCCAGTTTCATCTGGCAAGTCTGTCGTTAACCATTTTAAGAAGGGGAAGTTGAAATCATCTGTTATATACAATTGATACTTACTCTGGACTTCTTTGCAATGTGTGTTGATCACTTGCAACATTTCGGCAAATTTTTCGGGGGTACATTTTGGCGGTCAATAGCACACCACGCACATCAATCTAAGTTTTCCAGTATTAACAACTAGAGCACTCTGAGAGCGCATACCTCCGCCAAGCAAGGCAATGGCCGCAAAACAAATTCAAATTGGCTCTGAAGCCACAATTTTCTCTGTATAAACTCCAAAATCTAATCATTTGTGCCTTTTGATGATAATAATAACAGCTTGTACAATTTTTTTTGAAGACTCGTTCATAACTTTATGAGTTGGAATACTAACAAACGTTGTGACAAACATGAGTCAAATATACAAACGAACAAACCCATCTGCACCAAAATTCATTCATTTATGTTTTTCAACAATGCTAATAACCCCTTTAAATTTCATAAAGATCCTTTCGTTATTTTTTTAGTTATTGTGCTAACAAGCATAAAATTAAAAAGAGTGACAAACGAACGAACAAACGGATCATTACCAAAATTAGGTTATCTATTCTTTGCTTTGTTATATATCTAAAAACTCGTGTTAATTGCATAAAAATCTCTCCATACCTTTTTAGTTATGGCATTGAGAAAAATGAGGCAGACAAACAAAAAAACGGATGGACATATCTTCACCAAAAGTTAATCATCTGTTTCTCCTAACATATCTATCAATCCCTGAAAATTTCGTCCTAATCGGCTCATACCTTTTCGAGTTATCTTGGTGACAGAAAGACAAACACAACGAAAACATAACACCCTTGGCATAGGTAATAATACTATCACTCATTCCATTAGAGAATTTCTGGCTTGTATGTGAACAAAGGTGATGTCCTAGGTATAATGCCACATCACCGCACTTCCTATCTTTGCGGTCACTTGTATGCAATATATAGTTTTCTATTTTAACTTCTGCATCGCTAACTCCATCATCTACATGGGTATCAGTAACGGAAAGGAATTTAGAACCCGCATTATTTATTATATTCTGCAGTACCATTTGTTTTCTGCAATTTTTCGTTAAAAGGCCTCGTATGTTGATAACGTCGATTTTGCTCAATATTTCATCTTTACGAGATTTCAGTTCCTGGTGTTCATTCTGTTTTTCCTGTGATAGCATGGTTGTTTGCGTTTTCAGTTGATGAGTTGTTCCAGGTTCCTACCCCCAGTTGTGTAGGATTTTCTACTCTTGGTGGATTCCAAGGTGCTCTTGGCCCTGAATGCTGCACTTTTTCCATATAAGTCTCCATGGATGAGATCTTTTCGTACAGTGTCTGTAAAAAAATTTTGCACATTTTGCAAATCTCTCCTCACATCTTGATTCTACACATTATTATCACGGTCATTCGTGATAATATCTCTTTCCACATTGTACTGGTGATTTATTTTCTCCGTGCTTGTTGGTTTGTATGCGATTTGAGTTGGGAGCCGCTCGAATGGTTCTTTTCAGATGTATTTCAGGACATGTGGTATCAAAACACGTGCCGTTTCTGAATGATTCTTGGCACAACCAGGGATGGAAGAAATTACATTCTCGCTTTGTGCTGCAACCTTGTCTGTCATATTTCGTGAACCTAGAGCACTCTTTGGGTGAAAAAATTTATACCCTCTGCCTGAAATTCCATATATACATTGGTTTTCGGCATAGTACTTGCAATTTCTTGGTTTCTTCTCGTTTTAGGATATTCACTCCCCTCCAGAGCTACTTCTCTTCTTCACAGTGCTCTGTGCTATTTCATAACTGCTTCCTTTCACATCATGATCGCCGGTTTCCGTATATTTCTGCAGTGGTTCTTCTCCGTTTTCGGGCTTTCACCCACTGATTCCTTTGTATCAGATGCTACTAATTTTTGGCTTTGCATCTTTCACAATTTCACATGAAGCTTTTGAGATATCTGTTAAACATTCCTATCATCTATACGTAGAACAATATACAAACTTACCTTTTATTTTTATCATCAAATACATTCAATCTGACTCACCCACAGAGGAAATCTGTGAAACGCAGCAAAGTTGACGAGCTCTTCCACTTCTGCAGTACCGCGGTAGATAGAAGTTACGCAGGACGGTGCAGCGCTGCACTGTATGAGCCATGATGAGGGTGCGCCAGACCCTGAAAATGAGTCATCTTACGAGACCAATTGTAGTCAGAGACAGTGATAACCCAATCGAATTTAATTTACATATTTCTAGATAACATTCGATCAGGACTGTTTGAGACTGCCTATGGTGACTGGAAAACCATCCGTGGATATTCTTTGGCAAGTTTCTTTAGGAGTTAAATGCGCTATTCGAGCATTTTTGGTGCAGTATGATCACTGAGAACTTGGTATTTCTTACCATATCGTATTTAAAGTATTAAAAACAGGGAGTAACCACTCGAACACAGTTCTGTTGCTAAAACGGGAGGCCGTTCTTTGCTGAACTTTTCAATAACTAACTACAAACGGTAGTTTAAGTTGAGACGTTACGACCATCATATTTCTATTAGTACAACTAATTGTGACATAATATTCCAAACCCGTGTCATATCATATAGTCTTAACAGAAAGTTAAAGCCAGGCAAAATGTTTACCGTTGCAGTTTTCTACTGCCCCCTTTTGCGACTTTCCTATAATTTTGGACTGATCAGTATTGACATAGTTAAAAAAATTGGTGCAACTACGACGTATTTAAGTTTATGGTTTTTCCAACATAAATACGATCGACGATAATGTTCTTGACGTCTGTTACTGAGATTTAATGACCTTCTATTGAGCCTGCACTGTGTATCTTACAAGTGAGCTGCGTTTCCTAATAGGAATATTGTCTATGAGATATTTAATGAATGTGAGTAAATAGTAGCAAAAAATAAAAATATATATATACCACCAATAATAATCGTGTTTCAGGCGCTGAAAAAAAGAAGGTGAACACCGTGCATGTCGAAATTCTTAGCTTACGTGTTCTCGTTTTGCATTAATTGTTCTGATTCACCGCAGCACCATAAAAATCGAGTTACTGTTTAAACGGTGCGCACGTGCATCATTACAAGAGAATATGGTATGCAACTCCTCTTTTTCAGGAGTAACTCTGAGGATTCAGAGATCTGCATTTAGCTTTGTTTTGTGGCCGGTAGCATCAGATAATGAGGATAAATGGTTAGTCTATGTATATGTACATATATAAAGCGTGTCCGACACTTTAGTTGCCAAACTTTAACATAAGGTAGCGATTGTCAAAATAACCGCTTTTTATTCTATGAAGGTATGGTCTAAAATGTTTAGTTAAAGAGTTACAAGGACTTGAAGTTGGACAGTTATTAAAAAAATTGTGGCAAGGAAATGAAATGCATAAAAGTGACTGGAGTTTGAATTAATTTTCATCCGATAGTTTGAATGCTCCTCGACATCAAAGGTAAATATTTGTTTGCTTAATTTTAGTTCTTCTTCGGCTGCAAATGTATCGTAGACAATGGAGGGCATATCCAATGCTCAATTAGCGGATATGCACCTAGCGTATGGTGCAGCAAATGGAAATTCTAGGAAGGCTGTTCGAATCTACGCAGAAAGGCGTTCCAACGGACATGTTCCTGCGTGTCAAAAATTCACGCTTTAGCGCCTTGGAAGCGTCTCCGCATGAGAGTGTACGAATTTTTTTTTATAACTGTCCAACTTCAAGTCCTTGTAACGCTTTAACTAAACATTTTAGACCATACCTTCATAGAATAAAAAGCGGTTATTTGACAATCGCTGCCTTATGTTAAAGTTTGGCAACAGCAGTGTCAGACGCCCTGCATATAGGGGGCATGAACGAAAAGTACTGGGCTCTAAACAGCGGTGAATACATTTTATCAAAAATTCTTCAGGGAGTTCTTTGAACTCAACTATCTGCCGGAATTAAACGATTCGCCAGAGTGTGTTACGCCATTGAGCATATATTAATAGTATCAGACAACGAGGACTATTTTTAGTTGTACAGTATATGTCACAGACATTTGCACGAGGCTCAGTCTAGTGATTCATCCTTCGTATGATATACATTTATGAAAGTTTCAGTGCTCTGCTAAGCGGACGGTTACCAGGAGTGGTTGGCAGGGCCACTGTGGTCTTTTCTGACGTGGTGAGCGCGAACACGAGCTTCTTGAGATGACCGGCGGTCGGCAATGGCGGTGGTACCGACAGAGCCGCTTCCAGCACAGCTCGATGTTCTGAAAATATAATATTCATTATGGTTTACACTCAGGGATTTGTATTTAGAATTCAGCCCAGAGGCTACGGCAAAAAATTCAAAATTTGGTCAAACTTTGGCCTGAAAATTTTTAGAGAACTTGGTAAACAGAAGAGAATCGCTAAAACTTTACTCAGAGAGTAGAAGCCAAAATCAGTGATAAGATAAGATGATAGTAACATTTCAACGGGAACGAGCCGGCACGAAATTTAAAAGCTGGCCCCTCAACTCATAAATGACATTGAATTATTTAGCTACTGAACGATTGTTTCGTAATTATAGTCGCCTGTGGCTTGGCGTCCTTCGTGCTCCTCACCACTTCAGAACAGAGAATTAAGGACTGATTATTGCACTATAGAAACAGTACAAAGTGACAGTTCCAACATGTACGTAAGTGTACGTATCTAAAGTGTAATTTATTATCATTAAGATATGGGTGTTTACATTCTTTACCATCTTTCAGCCTACTCAATATGGGTTACTAGAAATTCACTTTGTAGAGTGAGCTACCTCTGATGACTAACAACAACAGCAGACGATTCCTGTAGACAACAACAAGAAATGGATGGTATCCATGAAGCCTTGCTGCTGACCTCGTGCATACATAAATAGGAAAGTAATCATGAACCTGCGCACTCACGAGCGCTGCCGAGGGCTTTGATCTTGGTAATAAGGATGTCGCAGGTCCGCTGGCACCGCGTCTGCAGATCTTTGAGCCTGCCAGGCGACTGCAGGATTGGCACCTCGTCCAGAGCTGCTAGGCTGTGAACAATGGAATCTTTATGTTTCACACGACTAAGACATGTCATGTATGAAGTTAAAGTCTGTCGTGCATTATAATAAGTGAGCTGTATGTTTCTAACACCCACGGAGACTAAAGAGCTTACAAAATTGTGAAAGTCTTGGAAGTTAAAGTAAACAACGAATCTGTCATGTATTATACGTTCAGTCTAAGTGCGTTGTCTACTCGTGACACTCAAGGATGGACTACAGAGAGCTGCATGAGGACTCCCGACGTGGACTAAAAGCTTAGCCTTGGCCATGATGAAATTGACAATTCCGTGAAGGGTGCGAAACCATTAAATTAGTTAATTGATTGTTATTCCGGTCATGGGAAGTGCGGCGTTGTTTGTATAGGTGCAACGCACGTAGCTGTTTAATATTGACAAAATAAGGAAGATCTTTTACACAACTAATTCTTTCCTGAAAAAAATGTAACTGCATCGTGTTTCTCAGACCAAGAATGGCAGTTTGGGGGATGTAATTTAAATAATACTGTCATATGTGCAGTTCAAAAAGCGTTTTAGCAATATTTTAATCCATAGCAATTTGTTTCGACTTGACTCCATCCAAAATGCCATCAATGGCTTGCGAAACACGATCTACTGTAGTTCCATATTTGTTTTAGAAAAAATTGTCGCTAACTCGCTCCTTACATGTGTCTGTTTTATAACAGCTACGCGCACTGCACCCATGCAAAAAAAAAAAACACCTCACTTCCCTAGCTTGTGAATAAAGAAGAAGGACCAACTAGCAGTAATCATTCCACTTCCCTCGTGCATTATGTGCATTATACACAGAATTATCAATATGACGTCGGTTCGGCCGCAGCTAAGTGTTGTTTAGTTCAGGTGAGACCTGCTGCTGTTCTATGCGTCCTAGGCCACAACCGTCTGGAAGACTTCAGAATGCCTCAACAATTAAAAAAAAAAAACTTTCTAAAATTTTGCTTGTGAGACATGCGGTATGCTGTCTAATTTTATGAATATACTGTGTAATGAGTGCTGAATATAATTTGGTGATATTCGGCGTGGAATTTTGATGATAAGAAACTGAGGAAAGCAATAAAAATGATAGATCAATTATCTCAAACAAATTTTACTCCTGATATATTAATCTAAGGAAATTCGCAATATGACTCCAGAGATATCATACCATCCGACGTACCTTCCCCTTGTGTTCACTACGCTCCATTCCCTTTGCTGACAATCTTCATTAGGTTTTCCTCCTCCTTTCCTGAACTGCTGTTCACTTAGTCGGTGTTACCCCGATTTGCCCTGCATTTTAAACGCATCGCTTATCCCTTCCATTTCCTCTCCTACAACAATGCTACAGGATCAGGAAGGCTTTTGCTAACATGACAATAGTACACATTGGGAGAGACATCCCCCACAGCTAAGGATTCCTCCTCCAGGAGTCACACACTCTTAACGGCTAGAACCTCAGGGGCTTCCTAAATTCGTTTTCTTCTCTCTTCCGCTCCAGCTACACTGTCTGACATCTTTAACTTCGCATATCAGCGGCTATTGATCATAATTTTATGTATTCGTGATCGTCTCTTTAGCTGAGACTCTTCTCCCTCCTCTTCTTTTTTTTTTCTTCTTCTTCTCTTTCCCCCAGTTGTTTATATCCTACTCACTTAATGGCAATAGCTCTTAGAAGGTTGGGGCGTAAGTTTCTGTGTCTCTTTTAGAATGGGCCTGTTGGTTCGTCTACTGCCGCCTATCTAATCTAATCTACAGCCAAATATACAACAGCGACTCACTGCAGCAGGGAGGCCACGAGAGAGTCCTCCGTGTCGACCGTGTGGAGAGGGAAGGCAATCTTCTCCACCCCGTCCCTGTGGCCGTAGCAGAACCGAGCTCTGTGGCCCTCTTTGCAGTGGTGGCGGTGCGGCACACTGCTGCACTCTACCTGTAGTGCGGTGCAGCGATCTTTGTTATCTTAGCATGCTTTATGTGCAGTTGGGGAGGAAACTCATCCCGAAAATGGGTTGTCTCGTCATGTATAGTCTTGCAAGGTTTTCACCTCGTTGAAACTAACGCGAGGTAATTTCAATCATAATAGTTGGTGGAATGTTTATTGTGAATAAACTGTCTACCATAAAGCGCCAGAACTTTTTGAACTACTAGATACATGCAGCAAAAAGTATGAGTTGGATAAGTAACAAACACTGAATTTCATCAGTGCAAATCGTCTACTGCCCGTAAACTCTAATCATGCTGCAATATTTACTTACGAGCATTATTGCGGAAAGACTCTCATTTCTGAGCAAGTCTCGTATATATTTTGTCTAAGCTACTGAAGTTTCAATAATTTAATTTCTTTAAGAAATGTTAGTTACTTCAGCCAATGTGGAAATAGGTCACAATTCATATCATTCGTTGAAGTTCTCGGAGCATCAGGGGGAAAATTCCTTTTCAATCGGTAGATGAGCTGCAGCAAGCCATACTTACTCATACAATATATCTGTGATTATGCACATATTAACCTGTGATGTTGTGCCTACTTCACCGGTCAGTGCCTCTGATATCTGCCGCCTCTATTTATTTTCGAGACTTTCATAACATGAGGCACTCCACGGTTTTCAGGCTTGTCAAATAAATCCACTACTTTTATAGTCTCTAGGACAAGGATTCGGTCTTCCGTTTGTTGTCACTCCGTGGTATCGCGTCTGATCAGTGAGTCATGTATTACACGATAAGCGTTATATGAGCTGAGCTATCTGCCAGCAAACATCGGGTTCTTTCGTGCTTCACACTGTGGTAGACTTTTAACTAAAGCTAGCGAGGAAATTAGTAATGGACCTTCCATTTGCCAATCTTTACCGTAGCTTTTCGAAACCCTAGTAATTGTGCAGCATAAGATTCTTATATACCGTATCAATAAGTACTTAAGAATGACATAAAACTCAAGAGTCAAAAAAATAGGTTTTTTCAGAATAAACGTAACAAATAAATTTTGTAAACCATGGAAACAAGATTTATTCATATCGAAAGAAAGTATGAACATACTAACAATATTATTAATCAATAGCATTGCCTTCCATTTTTATAACTTCTAGCTGTCATTTCTTATAGTGCTTGATATTATTCGAGCAAGTTCTGCTGGGATGTTCTTTCCTTTCTCAAAGACTACGCGTTCTAATTCCTGAAGGTTGTGTCGAGTCAAGCAACTTGTCTTCAGTCTCAGTTTGCGCCATAATATATTTCATTGAACTTAAAACTTAAGTCAGCTCCCGTCAAGGACTATGCTAAACGGTGTTAGTTTTTCCTGAACCTAACCCATGCAGTCTCAAATTTAGATGTATGTCTGGAGTCAACACCTTGCTGGAAGGCAAATAGTAGGCGTAGACTAAGCCTTTGTGTTGAAAATTTTAGGTTTTATCCAAACTCTTGATATCACCAGCATCGTCAAACTTTATCGTTCCTTTATCTGGAATTGATTTTCTAAAGTCATTTCAAAGGAAAGCCCCAGAATATAATAGATCCACCTAAATGCTTAACTGTTGGCACGAGGTTCATGAGAGGAAGCCTCACCTTTCCTGTGTCGAATCTTCTGACATCGTTATGTCTGAGAAGCTTAATTCTTTTATCACTCCGTAGTACTCGTTTCTGGAAGCAATATTCTTTGTCCTGGTGAGTTTTAGGGCCAGGTGTAACCAAGCAGCAACATCATATAATTTATGAAGTGGTGTTCGCAGTGGTCATTGTCCAAGCAGTCCATTTTTGTTCAAAAACATCGTTTTGTGTGAGTACTCAGGCTTGTAACCTAGCTGTTCATCCAACATTTTGGCGGTGCCAGTCAGTTAAAGCTAGGCTTCGAATCGAAGTTCTCAATGTTGGTTTCTGTTTCCTTAAACTTCCTGTTGCTACACCGACAAAACAACTTTATTACAGATTATATGACACACTATAAATTGGGTTGTCGAAGCGTTTAGAAATATTACCGTAGCTATTGTCTGCTTTGTAGAACTCAATGATCTGTCTCAGGGCAACTCTGAGCTATCTGTCTTTCCCAACCTGACGTTGACGTTTGCTACACGTTACGTTTATTTAAATATTCCGGAATATATGTAGACATGCATGCAAGAATATTCACAAATGCTCTAGAGAATGCGTAAAATACTTTACCATATTATTGTATGTGCCTTTCCATTTATGAAGAATATCAGGACTGAATTAATATTTTTGTGCTCATTGCTTACGTAGATCTTCCTTGTTATATTTATTCCATGGAACCTCTTTTGAAAATTTAGCATTATATTATTATTTCACGTATTTATAACTATATCAACAACTTTTGACTGTATAAATATTAGTTTTTGAAATATTAGTGAAACTATTGAACAATGGATGGTGCACACAAAAATATTCTAACCTTTCCCAGCCTAAATGAGCTTCATAAGTAGTGGATTGCTACTTCTTTTGTGCTTGGTGCAAGCAGGTACAAACAGAACGTACTCTCAACATCTCTGAAACTATTTGACACATTTCCTTTCATTTTTTTCCTGAAAGTCAATGCTAATGGTTGTCATATTACAGAATTTGGTCTAACTTCATTGAATAATAATACAGTATATTCAGCAATAAAAAAATAAAGTTCATTAGGGTTGCGCAAACATAAATTTGACATCCCTACTCCTCACCGTTCCCAGCAGGACGTTGTACTTCTCCAGCAATGGGCTCGACTGCCTGTAGAGTTGTAGAAACCGCTCCTGTATTTCATCCTTCGCACCTAAAATGTTAAGACGGAAATTGTTGATAATCCCTGCGTGATACACCCAAGCTGCTGTAGCACGCTTGGTTTTGTAGTTGATAAACATACAGGATACTAATACTAATGATCCTAAAGAAACTTCGCGCTGCATCAAATAACTCGATAAATAACAATCGATCACTACCCTTTCGTAGTTTATGTTGTAGGTGGGTCGTAATCCCGATACGAATATAGCTGTTCTGCGTTTTGGTGCTTCACAGAACCTTCTAGTGCTTTCAACGATATCGTGCACTTCCAATGCTAGAGTGCTGCACTTGCGCACTTGACTTCAGGCGTTCGCTTCCCCTCATACTTGGACTTGCTGGTTGTGGGCTCGTGAACTTGTTCTCAATGAACCAAGGAAAGAAATATGAATAATATTAAATATGCACCCATATCATAATTTTGAGTTATGAAAAGTAATTGTTGTTGATCCTCACCTTCTGCATAGTAGAAAATAGCTCTGATAATTTCCTCCTCCTCCTCTGTTTTTCGCGTGAACAACTCGAAATCCTTCACAGTACGAATGTCCGTTACTCCTCTAGTACCTTGACCAATCACTGTCGCCTGGTTGCCTCCGTTGTCAGCTTCGTACATTGAAAATATTTTAGTGTCAACTTCCGAGTGTCCCGTTTCATGATCGTCATTTATTTTCATCGCGAAAGGTTCAGTAGGCCCAACACCCTTGGCCTTCTGAGGCCGTTCACCAGTAAGAGGTTCTTCGTCAGATGTCTCATGATCAGCATCATTACGAACATTGACACTATTACTGTCATCGTGTTCAGCTCTATTTTTTATGTCATCAGTGAATTCATTTTCTATACAACTCACATGCTGATCAGTGCCAACGTTTTTATCTGCGTCAGTCACACAGTATCGACGCTCCGTTTCTTTCTTGTACAATTTTTGTTTCAACTCATCTTCGTTACTAACTTCCATCTTATCCGCGCAACCTTTGCCAACTGTCACAGATTCTTGAGCCTCTAAAACTTGATTACGTATTTCTCCTTTGCATTCACTTTTCTCAATACAATTTGCTTCACTCGTGCCGCAATCAGCTCCAGTATCGTCCTTCACGGCTATATTTATTTTATCGCCAAGAACATGTGAAACAATTCTATTTGTTCCAGAAAACGACTCCGGCATTTCTCCAAGGCAGCCACTTTCTGGAACGCATCGTCCATCGGCCATACTGTCTTCTGCTGTCGAGGCTACACCGTCCATAGTTTTGCAGCCCATACACAACCACAAGTAAATAATTAACTGTTTCAGACTCATCGTGGTTTTGGATAGTTTTGAAACTAGATACTGATTGTTATTTGTTATTATGCACTAGAATAGGAAAAAAATCATCTGCACAGAGGTAAATGGTATAAAAATCTCAACAGTAAAATTATTTCTTTAGCATTTATTAAAGAATTTCAAGTGCCTTTCTCAATGCAACTGAATTTTATGGGGAGCTAGATATTCTTCTATATTGCTCAGCACCATTTCACAGTATATTCTGTAATATTTTACCTCTCAATATCAAAACAAGTCACTGTCAGATCATCACTAAAGACTATCCGCAAACTTTTTACTATAAGATAATACATGCATTTAAATACAATGCTAGATACTGCTATTTATTATTATATGCTTCTGGCATAATAGCATAACTGCATAAATGAGCTTTGTAACAGCTAATGGACGCCATCATAGGAAGTATTCTAAATTAAATGTTTGCTTAAATATCCGTAGACTTTCTAGAACTCTTCTTTTTCTCTGTTCTATTTCTTTTGGTGACGCTGAAAGGACGTCTTGAGGGGAATTCGTTTGCTGACTCTTGACACCTTTGCAGTTATTTTCAGTTGGTGTAACACAGTCGTACGTGTCAGATACGTTCAAATACTAGCGAGCTCCCTAGGAAAAATGCTAGCATAATCAATCTACGACAACACGCTCCAGCACTTTTGCATCAAATTTCATAGGTCAGTGCTTGGTTGGGTCTTCTTTCAGACTCGATTCCCCACATCAAAACGAGAAAACCAACTTCTACAGTTTCTTAACATTTAGTGCACCAACCTCAATGGATTTTTTAATTAAATATTATTTTGAATGAATTTTGCAGCTCTATCGCATTTACACCGCTATGGAATTCGAAGAGAATAACTTGGGAGTTGTTCACGGACTGGGATAAGCAAAAAATTATTTAAAATAGGACTTTGAACAATGTACTTAACTTATATAAAAATAAATACGCGATAGATACAACGTTCTTAACATACAGTGTAACATAGACCTTTTTTCATTGCTACCAGTAAAATAGAGAGTTCTTAACATACAGTGTAACATAGACCTTTTTTCATTGCTACCAGTAAAATAGAGAGTTTCATTCGTCTGATGTAAGAAATTCACAGGTATTTTAAACCATCACAAATTGCACTTCTTTTCTGTACGACTACGAACAATAGTTTCCCGTTCATAAATTGTTCCCAACTGTGACGCAACTGTCGCGTTGTAACACTGAGTGGTGTGGGCGTCCAGCCGCAGGAAAATTTAAAATCTAATTTTTATTACATTGAGCTTTTCCAAGATGAAAATGAGTCTATTTTACTTTCGAAGTGAACTACGCTGTCCATAAAGATTGACGGCTTATTCATTACAGCTTCTTTTTCAGCAAATACAGAAACAACCTGTTGAACTTATACAGACGAGTTTGTAGCGAACCTTTCCTTACCACAGGTAATATTGCACTGAGTCCCTGGACGCCTCTGGACTCGGACTAGTCAGGAGTCGCTGAAAGTCTCGCAACCTCAGCCTATCCCAGAAAGCAGAGTGCCACAGGAGGACTCAATGAGACTAAAATTTTAGTCGTGATCACAAATCGGTGAATGATATCACAGCAATGAATTAAAGCACTTGAGGGTCGGATTTAAGGCCTTAATGGGTTGGGCAGTGGTATATTCTTCACGCGAGCGAAACCATAAGAACAGGTGTTGCTCAAACTTTCTGCACTTGACAACCGACTTAGAGTGTTTTGTGCATGTATGCAGCTCAAGTAGCTGGCCAGTCAGGAGCGGGAGATTAAATTAATATATTCGAAAAAATACGGTGATTTGTTTAAATGTTTTGTGCAGAGCACTGTAAACTGAATTGGGAGTATAAATAAGGCTTCAGTTCAAAGAAGAGGTTAAATCAGGACGCTCTTTCGGCCCAAATCTTGCCTCAGGTGCTGTAAAAGCTTCCACCAGCCTCTATTGCAATTTCCTATTGATAGGTAACTATGTTTATTGTTCAATTAATATATATTCCCTTCATTTACTTATGTCCTTGTGGGATGAAATTTACAAGTGAAAAAGATTTTTCAAAGAAAGATTGTTTTCATAAAACAATCAAAATCTGTTCAGCCGTATCGTGCGTCGATGTTGAGGTCATTGATGATGTCACTTTTCGATGTTAGTTTCTTGTGAGTCCTCCCGTTACGCTCTTTGCTTCCTGGCCTATTCAATTCAGAGGTGTATTGCATTGAGGACTTTTGTGACCTTTTGTAATGAAATTTCGGTGTGTCACCCAGAGGCGTGTTGCAATGAGACGCAGGTGATACCCTGACGGTATCACCCGGTGCCACACAGTTTAGAGGCGTCTTTTTGTGGCCACACTCGTGATCAGAATCACCGTGATCATGATCATCGTGATCACTGAAAAGCACAACAACGGTCAACGATTTTGTAAAGAAACCAGAGACGCCATGTCAATTTTCGAAAAATATATTTTTAACGTATTTTCATGGGAAATGGTAGGGAATGGATTTCTTATGAGCCTTTATTTATTTTGAAGCCAATGCATAACTGAACTAGCAGTATTTAAAGCATTTTGAACATACACAAGCATAAAACTAAGCAAACTACATTCTTGAAGTCAATATTACAAACAATCATAATAACATTATTCAGTTTATCCCTAAATATAAGAAAACATCGCGACCTTGCATTTCAAATTTTGAAGTTATACTTGTCTAACGGCTGGAATCACTCTTTGATCACGCACGATTAGCCTGGGGAGGAAATCACGCTGCGATCAATTCTTACCACTGATCACAGTTGATTGCCATCAGAATCACGTCAGAATGCGGTCACAAAAACGCGCGAACTTGCGCAATCAGGGGGAATCATCCGCGAGGTGGTCACAAAAAGACGCCGTAGCTCGTGGATGTGACGGTGACTCCGACACAACCTCAGCACCCCCGAAACAGTGTTACGAAATCATCGGAAAGCTCATACCCAAACGCAGCTGGCGGAGAATTAGTTTAGCTGCATTTTCTGATAAAAAGTCGAATAAATCCGTAGAAGTGCTTTAAAGGCTAAAATTAAACCAATATTAAGCAGCGATGGAATGTTGTCATTTTCTAAGCAACGATCGATCACAGTGTTCACAAACACATTATATTGTTTGAAAAAATGACAGAACTTCCCAACTCATAACACAACAATTCTTGAGATTGTCATCTGTGTCCCACAAGCCGCAAGCGTTACCTCCCTTGCAGCATCAGGGGGGCTGGGATAGCACGGGTGACACCGAGAATCTGATTGCAACTCACCTCAGGAGGCGCTGAAGCTGAATCATAGAAAATGACAGCAGCGAGAGGCCATAGAAAACGAGCCATACGCAGGGGGTTCCAACATATAACGCAATGTTTCAGAAGATGACTATGATTGGAAATCACGGTATCTCTGCAACCGTGAATCGAAAAACAAATGAATAACAGGTAAAATTAAGGTTTAATGTGCGTCCAAACACGGACTTTTTTTAATCGATGTATTTTTCGATGTAGAATCTGAATCTGAAGTCCGTTTTTTCGCTCGCCCCTAGTTTTTAGTTAGAGGGAAAAAACCTATTCTATTGTTTTCTTATTGGAGAAAATACCCAACGATGGCAGAGTACACTGAATAACTTTTTAAATAGGATTTTTCCAGAACCTAACCTAAATACTCTCATGAGCCACAATCTAATATTGGTGCTTGGAGAAATTTCTGGTAATAGTATAATTCGGGTATTAATAACAATGTTTCTATGGCAATAAAAAACTTTAGACTTACCTATATACTACCATATTTGTTAAGGACTTAGTGATGAAAAATGTAGTAGCTACCGGGAAATGGTACCATATCGAAGTTTGAATCTATCGTATTCTATTCGATGAATGAAATAAAACGTTTACAGTGACTTAACTGAGATACACTTTCTTTAGTTGTATTATGTATGGTCGGATTTAGATCGTTAGTTCAGATTGTTGTTTTTGAAGTTAGGTCTGCAACATTGCGTCGGTTATTCATATAAATCCACTCTGCAGGCGCCACAGTGGGACTCCTTACTTAAATTTCAGCTCTCTTTCTTGCCCTCGCTGACACTCGACGATGATATGGTGCACAGTGTTCTAACATGTCTGTGCACACAGTTTACTGCAATTGAAAGAACCGTTAAAAAATACTTTTTTCAACTCATGAACGAAAAATGCAAAAGGAATTTTATAAAAAAATCAATTTCTAATATTACACTTATTAAGCACTGGATTGCCAACGTTTCAATAATTATGGCTAAGCTCTTTTTAATGGAAATGTGAAATTATTGCAGTACGTATCCCATTCACTATTATCGAGAACTGTTGTTCTCTTAAGAGACAAAGCCTCTTAGTCGACAGAGCATGTTTTGAACTCAACCCTCGTCTGTTATCAGCATTTGCTGTACTCGATTCCACAGATACAGAAAGTTTAATTAACGGTAGTATCTGCACGTGGATATACAGTGTGACACTCATTCCAACTGAAGGCCCGTCCTCCACAGGGTTCCTCAATCTTTTCCGCCGAACTCTATGCTATATTCGATGAGTTTCTATACTTTACCAAACAGCCAGGCTTATGTGTAGTCTTCACTGACGCTCTCAGCTGTCTTCAGGCTCTCTCTTTTTCGCGTAGACCGAGACACCACATCGTTAACTGGGTGCTATCCGCACTAACAGCACTGCCACAAAACAAAGTCACCTTAGAATGGGTGCCAAGCCAAAGGGGCATAGGGGGCAATGAGACTGTCGATTCCGTAGCTCGGGTATCTCTTGAATTACCAGTTGTAACCAATATTACACTTCACACACAAGACCTGCGAACACGCCTGCTGACCTACTACCAACACATAGTAGGTTGCCTAGCTTGAAGCGGTTACTAGCTTCGAACCCACTCTAGACCCTAGTGTAGCTATAGATATACCCCGTCCACAGTAAGTCGCACGTACTCGACTTTAATTAGGTGTGTGCAGGCTTACTTGTGGCCATTACATTACTAACACCAACCCACGGCTCTGCCAAACATGCCACACTCGAATGAGCGTAGGACATGCCCTGCTCCACTGCCCGACTTCATCAGTTCACAGACAACCACTGCGAACAACATGCGAATCTCCGAGTCTTCCTTTTGCTCTCCACTCAATCTTGTCTCCTCCTTTTCCTACACCTGGAAAGTGGCTTCCTTCCTCTCTGCCGCCGCAGACCTGCATCGGAGCATATAAGCTGAGAATCCGGCTGGTGGAGTGGGCGCGCTAATACCCTAGATGGTGGTGCGTCCTATGCAAAAACAAGTGAAACAGGGTGACATTTTTAATTGCTCACTTATGAAGAGCACCCCAGATTTTTGTACTTTTTCATTTGCTGTCCGATTGCAACGAAATTTGCATACCTTATGTAAAATGAAAAGAGAATCTTTTTGTTCGTGAAAATTTTCCCCTTTTCTACTTCATTTTCTTTTTATCGTCGAATTTCAGGGTGAATTTGCATTTTGCTATTGTTTACTAGGAACGCATCATCTCCTACAGTTTTCATGCTAAGAGAACAACAAAGACAGTTTGGGAAAGTGAAATTCAATAGCTACAAAACTATTAATTACTTTTTCCATTTTTGTTCTTGATTTTTTTTTTTTTATTCTTGGCTATATATAGTTTTTATATCTTATATTGTACCTCATTTTTTCAAATTCATCTCATCATATTTTCAAAATCAGGTCGAAAATCGAAAAAGTAAAATAATAGTCTTATAGCTATGAAATTTTTCTTTCTAAAACTGTCTTTGCTTTTCTTGTAGCATGAATATTGAATAAGATAATGCGTTTTGAATGTTGAAAAATGAAATTTTACAGGAGAATCGAAAAATTAGAAAACATTTTTTGCATGTATCTGTTGTATGTATTTGTCCTGCAATGCTGAAAATGTTTCTGATTATCAAATAAGGGGTTTCCATGAACAAAACAATCAAAAATTAGGAATATCTAAAAACTTATGACGTCATGCATATATGTGACGTCACACATAAATTTGACGGTAGGCAATGCATTTTTGTTTGTTTGCAATGAAACTTGGGCATTTCACTATGAAAATTTCTCATTTCCCTTTTTTGAATGTATATAATATATTCAATAGCTATAAATCAATTTCTTTTAGCGAAATTTGATAAGCCATTGTCGCAAGGATCAGTCTTGGGTCCACTGCTTTTTAACATTTTCATTAATGATATGGGGCATATTCCAGATCTGAAAAAGGTTTCATTCGCAGATGATGCCGTTATGATAAGTTTTTCAATATGCAATCAATAAAATTATATTATTTACAGGAAAACTACTTTCATGGCTAGCAGCTAATCGACTAACACCAAACGCGGATAAAACTAAGCTTATGATTTTTAGCTCTATGAAACCTAATCAATTGCCAGACATCAATTTTAATGGGGTTGTATTGGAATGGGTTACATCATTTCGCTACCTGGGTGTGATATCGATGACTCACTAAAATGTTATTTGCCCAGCACTTAGCTGGGCAAGGGGAGCTATCTACTCTGCAACGAAGTTTTTAAGAAGGGAAGCTTTGCTGGCATTTTATTACGCATTATTTTATTCACAGCTAACTTACGGCATCATTGTTTGGGGTGGAGTATCAGATAATATGACTAGAAGACTCAAAACTGCCATGAATGAAACACTTAGAATAATTTTAAACGTCAAATGAAATCAAAATAATATTCCACTCATGTCAACTTTTGCTATTTATAGTAATTTAGAACTTATGCAATATGATGATGTATATATATATATATATATAGGTATTTCCTGATGAAATTTTTACGTTCGACCATTACGGGACTGACACCCTTCTTTGATAGTTATTACAGTCAGCTAATGGCACATGGCCATTACAATACAAGGAATGAACGTTTCAATTTGCCTAGTGTTAAGTTACATATAAAGAAATGTTTTACAGTCTTTCAGAGCGTGAAAATTTTTAAACCGTTGCAAGATGAACTACTATGTATTTCACCGGCAGTGTACCCCTGTTTTTCGTTAATAACTTTAAAACAAAATACCGGATGACGGTGAATTTTTGAGACAAAGATATTGACACCTGTACCTAATT